>VKOC01028458.1:0-26721 GCA_009364415.1 Spea multiplicata
TCCTAGAGGCCATGCTAGGTATCTAAGCTAGAGGCCATGCTAGATATCTGACCTAGAGGCCATGATAGATATCTGACCTAGAGGCCATGCTAGATATCTAAGCTAGAGGCCATGCTAGACATCTAACCTAGAGGCCATGCTAGGTATCAAACCTATAGACCATGCTGGATATCTAACCTGAACACCATACTAGATGTGTGGCAAGGAGGCTATGTTATCTCACCTGGACACCATGCTAGTTATCCTATTCGGAGATGATACTTGATATCCCATCGAGAGGCTATGATAGGTATCAAACTTGGAAGCCATAATAGGCACCTAACCTATATATACTAGCTATATAATCCGAAGATCATACTAGTTATCTCACTTCCAGGCTATGCTAGCTGTCTCACCTGGAGGCTATGCTAACTATCTCATGTGAAGGCTATGCTAAGTGTCTAACCTGGCGGCCGATCTGGTATTAAACATAGAGGCCATGCCAAGTATGAAATCTGGAGGCTTTGCAAGGTATTTAAATTGTGTTTTACACATAAAATATTCTTAAACCTCATCCATTTTCTACATGTAGGAAATACAATACAGACACAATATTTTATTTCTAGAGTATAACTTTGTGTGAGCAGGTTTACAAATTAGTTACAAATTACACATTTGAAGAGGTGAATTCAGACGCTAATGTGGGATACATGCTTGGAACCACCTACAGCTTAACAATAACATACACCAGACTAATAATGGCACTTTATCACTTAGTGTTTTGACACTAAAGAATTGTTTTTTCACATGGAATCTTGTGACTGTTTATCATTCAAGTAGACTGTATTTATGTTTATTTACCAGTTACTGGAAGATTAGCGGATCTGACTTCCAGTTTCCCACTGAGCACAATCCAGTTTCCAAGAAGTTGTGAATGATAATCTTTTAACAAGCACAATTGTGCAAAAAAATCTACCAAAAAATGTAGGTAGCAATGGAGTGTTTTTTTTCTTTTTTCTAATTTTGGTAAGGTTGGCTGACAATGAAGCTTGCTGGCAAGTGACAGGAGACATGAATCATGCTTTTAGAGGGAGGTCTAATGCACGCATGTTTATGGAATTATTACCTCACACTTCAACGAAGGTTGAGTTAAAGGCTTGATTCTGTAACTTACAGGCACTGCTCTTTATTGATATTATCTTTAATTTACAGTATACTGTATATCACCGACAGTGTCGTTCGTACATTAAAGTAGAGGGAATATACGATTCCATATTTAAAAGAGACATGAGTTAAGCTTGCTAGAACTTACCTTATATAAAAGATATATAAGATATATCTCCAAGTTCTGCACTATAATTTGCTAGGAAATAGCCAAGTTAACTACTATAACTCACATTGGGTTTTTACAGCTCAAATGTATGCATGCATTGAATCAATACTGGACATATGTGATTCTTCCTTCTACCTTTCATAATTAAGTCTTATTCATTAATTTTAGCAGAACCTCTCTTCTGAAGTTGATATCTATCCATTATAAACACACAGATAGCCAGCCAAAGTTTAAGAAAATACAATAAAAAATTTAAATGTTAAGGGGCTAAAAGCTATACAAGATTTTTTAATTAAATTCATTTTTGAATATTTTTTTACAAAAAAAAAGTGCTTGTATTTTTCTGTTGTAATGTATTTCGTCGTATTTAGGTTCGCAAGTTTTAAACGTCTGTCCAATCCTTGCATATTAATGAGAAGAATACATTTATAGAGGATCTCCAAGGCTGTAAGAAATCTGTTCTAGAGCATGTCTAAAACATTGCTTTTTATCCCATATTGATATTCTAACAATGTACACAGGGAGCATGTTACAACTTCCTATTTGGTCTGAATTCCAGTAATGGATGATGGTAAATTAAGAATACATTTTCATGAATTACCCTGTATATGCCTTTAGTTGAGGAATCTTGTATGTAAGAGTAGATAAATATATCTTAAAAACACGACATTAAATAAAAATAACAGATGGCTTTCAGCGTTCAGTTCCAGTATGTTTCCCATTTAATACTAATCATATATCTTTTTTTATTTGTTTTTGAGGATTATGTCTAAATCAAGGCTAGACAAATCCCAGAAGCAAGAGAGCTTTGTCTCCTGAAAAGCAGTAATGCTGGTGCCAGGATTTTTGAGTTGTTTATAGAGAACTACGGTATATCCACACAAACTGCTTTCCCGGCTCCAAAGTAATTTGATAAAGTTTGCTCCGAAATATGCCTGCCTTGCTAGTAATTTTAACATACCTAAATAAACTTTAACTGGCCCCCAGAAAGAATGAGAATGGTGCAAAGGTACACTAGAATTAACATTTAAACAGATCATTATTTGGTGGTACATCTGTCCGTCTCTGAGAATAAGAGAATCAAGTTAAATAAAAATGTTCAAATCAAGTTTATTAAAGCTAGATTGTGCTTGAGAGAGGCAAAGAACACGATTACACGCTATGTGTGGGGTGATGATGTCATATTCCAGAACTCTGCCTCTTAAGGATGTCAGGCACAGCGTGTTACGAACGCTTCACTGGCTTTGCTGACGGACATTGCAGATTTTCCTCGAAACCATCCCAATAAATAAATTCCAATATTTAACAATAACCGTGAAATGAATGTCGAATCTCTCCAGTTTCTTCAAATATGTAAGGAATCCCTCCTAGGTTTTCTACCATCCCACTATTCAATCAGCTAGTAAACAGACAAACTGTTAAAATAAATCCACTGTACAAATTGTAATTAAAACATAACACAGTTCTAAAAACATATGGTGACAAATGTCCCAATGTTTCTGCCAACTGCATGAGTGTAGGTATCTGTTGTTTCCATAAAAAAAACCTTATGTACTTCCATCTATGGATGACTCATAAAGCTACCAAAGAGAAGCATGTTGTATTTTTCTCTGCTTTCCCTATTTTACCCCTGGTGTCCTTAATTTCCCAGCTATTCATTTATCAGCTATGAAGATATCTACACAGTCAGTCCTTCAATATAGGTAGTCCTGTTGACTTCTAACTTACACCATGCCCTCAAAGCATAATTTATGTTGATTTATATAATGGAGGCCTTATATTGTCTTGCAAATAACGTGGCTTTTGACTGCTTACAGCAATACCGCTCCTTGTAATTTAGCTGCAAAAGCATCACAACGCTGCTTTGCCATGCGTTATTTTGCAGCGGTTAAAGAGAGTTTAGTGTGTCTGACACTCTCGCTATAGAAGAATGCATATTAAGATACTCCGTGAGTAATTTAATACTTTAATACACATTCTTTCAAGATGAAACATGAAATAAAAATAAAGCATGTATCTGACCCAGAAATTGCAGTTCTGCTGCAACAGCTGCCCCCCCTCTCCATAGCCTGACACTGATTGGCTGTTTAAGGCAGTCAGTTAGTGGCAGGGAAGTGTGGCCAAATACATCTCCTTTAGGGCTTTAACTGGGGTGCGTGGAAAGGGACAAATGTATATGCAAAATTACAAGTGGCCACACAGCTATCGTATTCATTAAATATGATAGCTGATGACTAGAGTATCCCTTTCACTATGTAAAACAGTACATTACAGAGTTTTTATATAATTAGCAACAATCTAGTCCCCAAAATTGGATTATTTTTTGTTAATGCATGTCCGAGTTCATTTCACATGGAACTCCAATCCCTTTTACTTCATGTAGTTTGTTCCTTGCAGTGTTTGGTTATTGGAGTTAGAAAATGAGACTTTTGTCTCATCTGGGTCCTCTCCCAACTGCACTTACTTGAACCAGGAATTGTACTGACAATGCTTCCAGCATGTGGCATGTAGTTATTATTTTTCTTTCATATTTGACTGCGTTGGAAATAAACATTAGGTATTTGGGGCATTAAAAGTAAAAAATCCAGTCCTTCCTCTCCCTTACTGCCCGCAGTCTTCAGGATGGTTCCCTGGTCACTTTGAGGTATAGCATCAGAGGACTAACAGCCATGCCTATGATCTTACATGACTAATCCAACTGGCCTCTACATGAGTATTTATTGGTATGGACTCCAGATAATTTATGGAAAAATAAACATTTGATCACCTCTCCATAAGTAGGACTCTTAATAAGATGATACAATTGCCTTTTCATGAGTAGGCAAAATGAGATTGTGAGAGAAAATCTCTAGGACAAAGAAGTGTGCAACAATACGGACAAAAAAAATAAAAAATATATCAATTAAAAGAGGAAACAGAGAGATAATGATGGAATGGTTTAATTTACGTTTAGTCCAATTTGATTTTTTTAGTTCCAGGGGAGCCAGAAACTTCCATATCAATAATAGCTGGCAAGTTCCTATGGTATTAAAGAGGTTGTCAATCTCAATTCATTAGAATTTTATTATTTTGTTGTGTGAGATAAATTAGGTTTCTGGCAACATATTTAGTTTACTGTAGATGAGGTGAAAAATAGCTTTCGTGCCCAGCCATATTTCATGTTGCAAACAAAGAGATTGGATGAGACTGACCCAATCGCAATCAATGGTAACCTTGATTGATATTTACAGGGGCGTTTTGGTCAAATGCCCGCTTTAATTATACGTGCCAAACTTAGTTTTTGCTAATAGATAGATGGATAGATAGATACATAGATAGCTAGATGGATAGTTATGTTATACTACAGACTGAACGTGTTGGCGCCCCGACCAAACTGCAAACCAGATTTACCTGTTCTAGATTCAATCAGACCTTACAGGTTTAATATTGTGGCCCTTCGGGTGCAGACTTCCTGATCTAATTTGCTATTTAACTTTTGCTTGTCAGTAAACACCGAATACTCTTTCCACAAGCCCTTAAGCAGCCCAAACTGTCACATATTGGGTCTCACATGCAGCCAACCTCAAAGTCATAGATATAGGGAATTATGTCTTTAGAAAACAGCAGGATGATGCTTGGGGCAAATATTAGTAGTGCTGATACAAGCAGACTGAGCTGAAGCGTTGAGTATTGAATTTAACAAACAAACTGTGCAATTAATTTGCCTGTTTCCTTGATCTTTTTTTTTTTTTTTTTTTACTGATTTTAACACTTTCTATACCAGACTGACTAAATTGAAATGTCATGTTGACTTTCTTGGGAAATTGGCTTAGGGCAAAAAGCTATCCATGACTGGGATTGTCTTTGTCCATTTGGAGTGCATTTTGAGACGTCACAACATCTGTTCTGTCCTTTCTGTTCTGAAATACAGAGTTTAACGATGCTTTGTGATTTACTGCAGTGTAACGTCACACCATTGCAATACTATAACAAAAGAGCACAGGTATCTCCATACCACGGGCTAATTTTGATAACAAACAGCATGCTTTACCTGCTCAGGGTAACAATCCATTCTACTCAATATTTTTGTTATTTCCGTTTAAAGAATAAAGTCCAGGGATTCTCAACTTCTGATCTAGGGGTATAGTCACTAACAACAGAGTCTGTACGATTGTTGAATGTTATTGCCAGGCGTTATAACAGACCATTTCTACTGTTCCTGCAGAAGAATCTTGGTGGGGTTGGCCATTTGTAATGTGTAGTGATATCAAGTAGTTGAAACATTTGATGGAATCCCAAAAATCCTGAAAGCTATACTTTGCTTCCTAAGGGGGAAGGAGGCTTTAAAGAATCCTCCAAAAAAATAGCTTATGGGATATTTTCTGCATGCTGCAGGCCGTGGGCACAGTGAATAATTGTTGATGCCCAATTCCAAAAATGCCCAGCCATTTCCACTAAAATAAGTGGACTGTTGTGATTGTTTCACCTGCTAGAAAAGTTATATTTCATTTTTGCAAGTGCTTAACCCCAAAAATCAGGTACAACCATTCCCTTGCTTTCTGGAAATGCATCTTATGGTGTTGGTGAAGATGAGGAAGGTGGATGGGGCTATTGTGTGCTTATGGAGTTGTTTTGTACTCAAGTCAGGACCACACCGAGCACGTCAGTAGTCGCAGTGCAAACTGATCTGTTTTCAATAAATTTCCTATATTGTGGCTTGCTGGGAGTAAAAGTGTGGAATAGAAATCCTTAATTCTCTATGTTCAGTACCTTGGACAGTGGAAAATTAATAAATACAAGAAATAAGTGTAATCCCTGCTGCCTTGTGATGCTTTTGAATAATTTTATTCTTCAAGTTATAAGGGTATCAAACCTTAGTTTTTTTGTTGGTTGTACAGATATATATGCTTTTGAAACTAAACTAATTGCAGTAGCTGTAGCACATCGATGTGGATGGTCCAATAGTCCACTGATGAAAAAGGTCACAATTGCTTGGCAATACCTATATAAACTTAGATGGATTTACATGTATATCACATAACCTGCATGCTTATTTGTGCTCCTGGTCATAGGACAGCCAAGTGTTTCCACCGTATAGAAATACCATTTGCAGGTACACATAGTCTTGTAACACTAGATTGTTTGGAGACACCTGAGAACTTGGCACACTTTTCAATATGCCAGGTCGCAGGGTCTGGTTACAGTGTAAAATCTGATAGCATGGAGCAAGCGCATTTCTGAGTAGTAGGCAGGGCCACTATTTAGAAACCACTCACAAAATAATTCAGACAAGTATATGTTTTGCCCGGCCAAACCAATATTGACTAACACTGCTACTTTCCGTATTTTGGAGAGTTAACACAGTCAGAATTGTATTGGCTGAGTTTTAGAAAAAGCCACAACTGAGTTTCTACTATATAAAAATATCCAGTGTGTTTATAATTCAAGAAATAAATATTCATTTACTTTGGAAAAATCATTTGCGTTTTTTGCATATGTGTTTGTTGTACATGGAACTTGCACTGTGCTTACGCTTAGAACACTTATCAATGCTATTTATTCCGTAGCAGAGAAATAGGAGATTATTCCATCGTAGTTTGATGTTGCCCAAGAGACATTTATACCACTATTATAATAAAGGACAAAAAAGTGGGTTTATTCAATCAATTCCCTAGATGGAAATCAAGGTCGGCAGGTTCACTTGTGTTTATTCCCATCAGAATATAAGATTGGTAAACTATGCTGCCATTACATGGCTGTCTGAACTGGGTTCTGTAACTGCAAAGTAGATCAGGGCTCTGTCAAATGTCTCTACTGGTTCTGCCTTCATCCCATTTAATGCATTGGTTCATGGACTCCTGTGTATCTAGAATTTCTAATCCCTAATTTATTAATTCAGGTTCTAGAATTGAAGATCACATAACTCTGCTTTTTAAGTCATCATACAACCGTTTTAATTCAACCAGGATTAAGCAAATAATAATAATAGTAATATACCATGGTTACTTGGTTACTTCTTTGGTTTTTCATTAGACTTTACTATTTCGTTCTTACTACTGGCTTGGTTTTAAACTCTGGCGAAGACCGCAGACCTCCTTTAGACTACTCTTACAGTACCACCGACCTCAACCCAGGCTCTAGCCCAGGTCGTTTTAACACTTTCAGTAGTAGCCGTATCCAAGAATTACATATATAACAGCCAAATTCTTTAGGCTCCAGGTCTCAAATCAACATATTCCATTATTTCAGGGGAACCATTGATGTAATATACCAAATATACCAAATACCTCTATAACCTGCAGCTGGCTTTCTTTTTACTTTTAAAGATATTCCATATGGCCATCATTTTGTCCACGCTGGAAGGGTTATGTTTTTGTGAAGTCCATCTATAAATTAAGTTAATAAAAAGTGTGATAAATCCCATGGCACATTGGTTCATATGTCTTGAAAGTTGTTGAATGACTAAAATTCATACACAACGTATACATTTAAAATAAAAATAGATTAATTAGCATAAGATATGTAATAGTTTACCATTGCAGAGAAAGCTTGATATACATAAAATTATATTGTAGCGATATTTACTAATGCAAAAAAATGTATGCTTAAATACATTAATAGTCTGGATAGTTAACAAACAGCCCTTGTTTTCTTCCCTTTCTGCCTTTTTTCCCCCAACAACGTGCTTCACATATCAGCTAATGAATCATTCTCCATATGTGACAAGTTGAGTCAATGGCAGGAACAGATTTGGATTCCTGTTAACCTCTTTATTGTAAGTCACACTGTTGCGTTGATTACTATATCATGAAATGTGAAGTCGGGTGCCTGGCAATCAATTGTAAAACAGGAAACCGCACAGGTTACTGCTTTAAAGCAAAATGCAGTTATGGGATTTATTTTATAAATTCTATAAATTTTGAAAAGGAACTGTCATATTTACACAGTAAAAAACATTTGAGAAAAAGTCTCCAAATGCCTCCCACTATAGATCATGAAAAAAGAACCCTGGGCTGCCAACCTACCAAAAAGTATAAAACAATACATATAACACACCTGTGCATAAGGAAGCATTTTAGCTCCTTAATCGCTTTCAATTCTTTGTATGATGAGTTTACTCAGGGAAGGTTGTTGAACACAAACTTCTGCATGAAAAGTGGTAGAATGATGCTTGTCAAGTAAGCGGGTTGTCTTTGCTTCAGAAACATACATTTTTGGTGGGCTGTTTTGAATTGTCTGAGTGAAGTTAAGGCTACTGTCCCAGCCAGGACCAAAGGGGGGATGACGAGGTGATCCTGACACTAAAAGGCTAGGGGCTTAATGGCTACAGACGTGTTTTTATACTCACAAAGTGTGCGGCCACACACACCACTTGCCTCGAAATGTCAAGGATAGATGAGAATCCTACTCATACAAAGAGTTTCCACACTCAAGCCACGTAACATATCTTAAGGTTTTTTATGTTTTGGTAATTTAGTACAAATGAGTAAAACTTTGAAGAATATATTATGTTATTTTTTCTCCAATGTTTGCAACCTTTCTAAACTTTTTGTTAGTTTTTTTAACCAATCACATTGGTGGCTCTTTTGTGATTTTTTATTAAATCCGGCATTTTGACTGCCAGACCAGACAAAAGAGACATTACATTACATTTATTTATAAAGCGCCGGCCGATTGCTCAGCGCTGTTACATTCATTAGAACATTTTATAAACACATAATAACCCATACAATAACAAACTGGTGCAAAGGAGAAGAGGGCCCTGCTCTTGCGAGCTTACAATCTAGTCGGTGGTTGAGGGGAGTGAGACAATAGGAGAGGACGGTTTGATGGGGATGTGTTCTTCTGCTTCTGATGTGTTGAAGCCGTTTGTTCCGATGGCTGTGATTAGGATGATGGTTGGGAGCACTGTAAAGGAATGTTGTACCCAAGTGGGTTTTCAGAGAGGTTTTGAAAGTCGCGTACGAGGCATAAAGTCTGACAGAACGGGGAAGGGAATTCCACAGGAGGGGAGCGGCGCGGGTGAAATCCTGAATACGGGAGTGGGAAGAGGTAACAACAGTAGAAGAAAGCCACAGGTCGTTAGAGGAGCGAAGAGGGCATGTAGGGGTGTATTTGGATAGGAGGACATGATGAAAGGGCGTGTCGAGTTGTTGAGGGCTCTATAGGTCAGAGTTAGAAGTTTAAATTTGATTCTGAAGGGTATGGGGAGCCAGTGAAGTGATTGGCATAGTGGGGCAGCGGATGACGAACGGCGGCAGCAGAGAAAGATTAGTCTAGCTGCAGTGTTGAGGATAGATTGAAGCGGTGAAAGGCGGGAGAGGGGGAGACCTGTTAGTAGGCAGTTGCGATAATCCAGGCAGGATATCACAAGGGAGTGTATTAGTAACTTGGTGGTATCTTGCGTGAGGAAAGGGCGGATTCGGGAGATGTTTTTCAGGTGGAGGTGGCAGGATTTGGTGAGGGACTGGATGTGAAGGATGAAGGAGAGAGCAGAGTTGAGGGTGACACCAAGGCAGCAGACCTGGTCTGTTGGATGGATAGTGGAGTTATCAACAGTAATAGAGATGTCAGGAAAAGTGGACATAGCAGATGGCGGGATTACCATGAGTTCGATCTTAGAGATGTTGAGCCTAAGGCAACGGGACGCCATCCATGATGCAATTCCTGATAGACAGTCAGTGAGGCAAGTTAGAAGAGAGGAGGAAAAGTCAGGAACAGAAATATAGAGTAGGGTTTCATCTGCATATAGTTGGTACTGGAAACCAAAGGAAGAAATAAGTTTTCCGAGGGAGGAAGTGTAGATGGAGAATAGCAGAGGCCCACGAACTGAGCCCTGAGGAACACCAGTAGATAGCGGTAGGGGAGAGGAACGAGTTCCAGTAAATGAGACACTAAAAGTACGCTTAGAAAGGTAGGATTTAAGCCATGAAAGAGCCATGTCATGGATGCCATGAGCATGGAGGGTCTGTAGGAGAAGGGGGTGGTCGACTGTGTCGAAGGCTGCTGAGAGGTCCAAGAGAACAACCAGCGAGAATTGGCCTTTTGTTTTAACTGTCAGGAGGTCATTAGTAATCTTAGTCAGTGCAGTCTCTGTTGAATGCTGTGGACGGAATCCAGATTGTAGAGGCTCAAGTAGAGAGTTTGAGGAGATAAAGTTTGTTAGTTGATTGTAGGTTAATCGTTCCAGCAGTTTGGAAGCTAGTGGGAGAAGTGAAACCGGACGGTAGTTTGAAGGGGATGTGGGATCAAGTGAAGGTTCCTTTAGGATGGGGGAGATGATGATATGTTTGAATGAGGATGGGAATACAACAGAGGACAAGGAGAGATTAAAGATGTGGGTTAGGCTTGGGGTAAACACACTAAAGAGGGGTGGCAGGAGATGTGAAGGTGCAGGGTCGAGGGGACAGGTGGTGACATATACTAAAAAAAAATACAAAATATAATTTTTGTAGTCACAAAAAAGGGTTAATAATACATATCACCTGAAGTCAGAACCAGTGTTTACTTTTTTTTTTTTTTATATGAACTCATGTCCAACATGATTTCCGAGGTCAGAGAATACATTTGGAAGCAGGCAGGCTAATCAAGCAAAGTAGATTTATTATTGATTACATTTATTACAGTTTATGTGCAAAATAATTATCTAGCCAGATCGACCATAAATTTAGAAGATCAGCCACAATGTTCACATAGTGGACATAGGTGAGTACAGTGTTATTCCCCAATTAAAGAGAATTTGTCAGTAAACTTATTTAAAAAAAACATAGGTAATCCGGAACTAAGCTCTGATTTTTATGTTAATATGGGCAATTCTAGCCAGTTTCAAGTTGTTGACATCTTCCTTCTGGGACGACAACAATGCAGACCAATTTAATGCAGTGTGCGGAGTACGGTGTGAGCACTGACTGGCTGACCCCCCACCCCTTCAACCTCTGCAGCACTGCTGGAAGCACTAATACATCTATTTCCCAAAGACAACCTCTAGATATGACGCTGAGCACGTGCACTCAACTTTGACGTGCACTCAAGGTTGACCATGGCGAGGCCTGTTCTGCGTTGCCTGCTGTGTTGCAGCTCAGTTTCAGGGTCTTGGCAATTTTCTTATAGCCTACGCCATCTTTATGTAGAGCAATAATTCTTTTTTTCAGATCCTCAGAGAGTTCTTTGCTATGAGGTGCCATGTTGAACTTCCAGTGACCAGTATGAGAGTGTGAGAGCGATAACACCAAATTTAACACACCTGCTCCCCATTCACACCTGAGACCTTGTAACACTAACGAGTCACATGGCACCAGGGAGGGGAAATGGCTAATTGGGCCCAATTTGGACATTTCCACTTAGGGGGTGTACTCACTTTTATTGCCAAGGTTTAGGCATTAATGGCTGTGTGTTGGGTTATTTTGAGGGGACAGCAAATTTACACTGTTATACAGGCTGTACACTCACTACTTTACATTGTAGCAGAGTTTCATTTCTTCAGTGTTGTCACATGAAAAGATATAATAAACTATTTACAAAAATGCGAGGTGTATCCACTTTTGTGAGGAGAGCTATATTGTATAGATATATAATATATATATAATATTATATTATATTATACACATCATTATTCTTTGTATTTACAGGGAGTTTTAGATTAGTACTGTGTCTTAGTATCCGTGTCTTTTCTTATTAAATAAATGATACATTTTTTAAAAGCCATAGGGAAGAGAAATTTAATTTGGCATTGTAAATTCTGTGTAATTCACAAACCAAAACATGTTACAATGTTAATGCAATTAATCCAAGTTCTTGATATTCCCTGAACCAACACACAAGGTCCTCTTTTTTTGTTTTGCTTGATTTGTTTTCTGTACTAGAAAACATCTGTTTTAATTGAGTAAAAAACAGAAATACCAGCTGACTTTTTTGTAAATAGGGAACACAGACACATCTGTAGCTATACATCGACCACCAGTGGCTGATAGTAGGCGCAATGTAGTTTTCAGATGTACACGTATACCACACTGCTGTAATCTACAGGGAAGTAGTGGAATATAGCAGTGTTACACCAGATGTACCTTATAGAACATTGCGGATCTGTATTGAGACCTGACACAATACAGAGTGTACAGGTAAAGGGAGGAAAGCGAACTAGTTTTTGAACATGAATACATGTATACATATTTGTTGATTTATCCAAGGTACTATAAGGTTAGCATTCTCCCTAAAGATTGTGTTAAGCAGAACAATTCAAAATGGTCAGGAATAGCAAAGTGTCATCCAGCTTGGAGGTTGTTGCCCCAGGCACAAGTACAGATACCTGGTTTTATGGATGGGCAAGCCATGTGTACATTCATGATCCTCTATGGTGACTAGTGACTCTATGGCTGCAACTAACAATTATTTTCATAATCAATTAGTTGGCCGATTATTTTTTTATTAATCTGATAAAAAAAAATTTAAAAAATTAAAATAATTAAAATTGACATTAACATGTGTCATTGTATCTCATTATCACAATTGCCTTTCTCTAAACACCTTCCTATTTTACTGACATAAATAAGCTACAAGACCCAAAGGTTTTACAAGTAAATATTAATTCACATGTAAACCATTTCTCCTTTTTTTTACTTTTATTTTCCAACCTGCCCCAAGTTATGCACATCTAACTCCAGATATGCCAATCTGCCCCCCCCAGGTATGCCTTATAACCCCCTAGCTATGCCTTATGCTCCCTATATCCCACTGTGCCCCTGATATCCCACTCCCCCCAGATATGCCTTATAGCCCCCTATATGCCACTCTCTCCCCAGATATGCCTTATACCCCCTATATGCCATTGTGCCCCCTTAATATGCCTTTTACCCCATGCCACTGTGCCCCCTTATATGCCTTTTACCTCCTGATATGCTTTATATCCCCCTATATGCCACATGCCCCCCCTGTGAACTGACTTCTGTGGTGGAGAGCTGGAGCCGGAGCTCCATAATAGAAGCGCCGCCCATGGCTGTCAGAGAGGAGGATCCAGATCTCCTGCAGCGCTGTGGGGGATCTGGATCTTAGTTCGATTAGTTCTTAGATCGATTAGTAGTTGCAGCCCTAATGGTGACAACATTAGTCCCCCCCCAAGGATACATATATATTTTACACTTTGCTAACCATCAGATGAAAAGTCCCTCCCTGTTCTATGTAGAATATATGACTTAATAATTAATATCCTCAGTGCGCACCCTTAATAAAGAATGGACCATAGCCCTTCCCTTACTGCCCCCCTCACCCCAGTGATACCTGTCTTTAGCAGCCGAGTTGTGGGGCAACGGGGGAATGGTGAAAAAATAAAAAGTTTGGAGCCAGAGCTAAAAATCTAGAAGCCAAGGCTGGTTAGCTCCTTGAGCTCAGGACAGCTTCTTCATTTTGCCTCACATTGAAAATGACACTGGATTTTTTTCTGTGAGTTTACATCTCCCAAACAGAGCAAAGCAGCAACATGTGCTTGTCAGCAAAATAGAAAATGTATACGTGTCCTAGAAAAAAGATCAATGTAATCACCCCGCTATCCTTCCACAGACACCATACACACGTTCAGTTCTCTTCAGACACAGAAAACGAACATGCTGTATGACTTGTCTTATAATTAGTGCTGAGGAAGGTTAGATATACAGTATGGCGTCTATGGCAGGCACTTATGAAAAATATCATTGAAACTGCTGAACAGGTTTAATTTTTTTTAGCACATTTTTTTCTTGTTGTATTGATTAATGTACTTTTCTTTCAGCTGACAGACCCAGTTTAAGAAGAGCTCCATTAATAAACAAATATTGCATAGTCCATTAGCTGTGTCATTCAGGGCCCTCAGGCATTTATGTTTAATTGCAACAAATCGTTTTAAGTTTCGATACGTCTGACATCACATTGGTAAAGTTTGCCTAAACAAACAGAGTAAACAAAATAGAGAAGTGAAATAATAAAAATGGAATATAAGCTTTACCTATACATCTATCTATCAGTTCTCTTTTTCATCGACTTATTATTACCATCCTCTGCTTTCATGGGTGCAAAATGAATTTTAGGCAAAATTGCCAAAAGGGTAATAGATGTAAAACAAATTGATGTATGAAACGATATAAATATATGTAGTAGAGAAAGTATGATTTGCAGCCTCCGCATTAACCCACATTATTGAAGAATATGGTGTGCTTTTTGGAAGCTGTTTGACGTTAATGAGCTGTGGCTAAGTGACAGCTACAGGTATAACTTTACAGTATCCTTGATCTTTTCATCTTTCCTTACTCTTTCCAAAAAGCTTATCTTAAAGGGAAACTAACTAGTAAAACCAAAAGCAATGTAAGACCGCCTTAAGAATTAAGATATCAATATATTGAATATATATATATATATTAATGTATAATTGTATATTATCTTCTCATTAACTGTCTTTTTGTTATTTTTAAAATAGACCTGATACAGTTATGGAATGGGAGTCACAAAAGCTGTAAATTTGCTCCATGGATAGTTGTTTGAGTCCATAGAATTCTATGTTAGCTCACATGAAATTTTCATGGAAACAGATTTATGGAAACAGATTTGTGGAACGCTGGTAAAAATAATACATCTTCAATCATTTGTGATAAGTGCAGTGTATACGGTAGATTTTGGGGATGAGTTAAGTATAGATTGGTAAAATTGGCTGCTTGGTGTGATTATTTAGGACACTGGCCTGTGGTTACTTGTGGTTCTATTGTTCTATACACCTATGTGGATCAATACCAATATGAACCAGTGTTATTCTTTTCAGCTCAGTTTAGATTGCATTCACCTGTTTTACAGGTTTTTTTCTGTGATGTCAAATATAAGGAGAAAGCTGTGTGGGTTTTTTTTTAAGAGATATAGAAGATCTGTAAGAAACGTTTGACACTTTTATAAGTCCTGTTTTAAAACTTTACGTATTGTTGAATGTCCTCACAACTGCCACGAATCAGATTTCACCTCATTTATATTTTTGCCATGAACACTTAACTGTCATGTGAACAAAAGCAGGCACATATAGGTTGTTGCCATAGAAACTGATAATGCTTCTGAAAAAGTGTCTGTTTGTGTGATCTGACCTTCAGATAAGGACAAGACCTGGTAGGGTTTATTAGACTAACAAACTAGAGAATGCAATTAATATTTTGCCTAAGTAGATTAGCTCCTTTAACTATAAAATAAAACATTGCTAGAATTTCTGTATCATCTATATATCGCAAACCAAGCATGTGCAAAGCAACTGAGATTGATACATAATTTAGTGGTACAAACGTGGTCCTCCATAGACCTAAAAAAGTGTAGACTTTCCGTTTTCTCCTTACCTCATCACATGCCAGTGACTCATGTGCACCTGTGCTAATAAAAGGGTGACCTTGGTCTTTGAGGACCTGAGTTGGGACCATTGACCTAATTATCTCAATTAAATGTCACCAGAAAACTACAATCTTAATATTTAATCTAGTAAACTTCAACAAAAAAGTAAAAGGCTTTGTGTCTGTAAGCAAAGCCAATGTTTGTGTTATAGTATTACTGTCTCTGTAGATTTGACTTTCTGTTTACCTGTGGAACTAGAACTAGGTCTTTATTATCGCAGTGTCTTGCACTGAAGGAGTACACCGCTGCCGTTGCCAATCGGGACTACTGAAACGTGACACTCACTTTAATCTTTGTTTATCAGCAAAGCCCATCAGATTTCAATTGTATTGAGGCAATCAAAAACATACATTAAGGACATTAAGAGAAAATGTTCGACCTTTACTGAAAGGTCAGCGTTTCAGGGAACAAGCCATTTCATCAGGTGCGAGAGTCAATTTGACGTCTTCTCTGCAATCGTTCTGATATACGTACGGCCGTTTTCGATACATTTTGTCAGAATCCTGAAAGACTGTTTGTCTTCTATAAAATGAGAGAGATATTTTATAGGTGAATCACATTGCGTTAAGGATTAATGCCATTTTGCTCCTAGAAAAATAGACATTTTGTGGAGAGATATAACACCTTCCATAGAATATATTGTCAAGCTTAGATCAAGTGGTTCTCTTTTGGCACAAACCTATTCCACTCGCATTGTGCTCTAACTCGTCCAAAAGAGAGACTGTGATACTGACCTATTTCTGTCTCATAAAAGAACTAAGACACAGATGTCATTGTCTTTCTCCTTTCAAAGGACTATGAGCAACCTACTTCTCTAATTCACATGCCAGAAAGTTGCATCGTTGATCCGATTTTTATTTTCTTGTGTGGCATTGTTAAGACTTGACACTGGCCTCATTTCCCTGTCTTTTCTGGAAAAAGTTTTTGAGTTCCTGACAAGATTCTCTTTATTAGCGCAAAGTTCTGTTCTGATTCCTTTCTCTTTATCATTGATATTTCAGCATTTTTTTCATAATCCCTTACATGCCATTGTTCTCTGTTCTTCTTGCCTGTCTCTCTCACTGAAGGCATTACTTTGGCATGTGAACTATAAAGTAAGCAAGGAGACATCTCATGTGCTAATATTAATTGACACCCGGCTGCATTTTACGGTTACATTGTCCTATATCCCAGAATGAATGGAGATAAGACACATGGCTGATAGTGTATGGACAGCTTGAAGATGATAACGGGACTGAGGTGCCACAATATGAATTAAAGATGATCCCTTATTTGAAGAACTATTACACTGAAGCTGATATAAATGAGATCTAAAAGTATACTTATGTGTATAAGATTGCCAGAAAAGAAGTGTAATGATTATAATAATATGTTTGGTAAAATCAGATACCTTATACTTGATTTTCAGTAATGATTTTGTGTCTTTTTGCAGCCTGATATCTGCATAATGTGTGAGAATTGTACATTTTTACAATATTGTTTTACTATACTATGGTGTATTCACTTTTGGAATAAATACAATATACCAACTTTAGCATCAAAGCTTACTAAATTATGCTGATCTACGGGAATTCAGAGTGTTTCACTCTCTCAAGTCTATCCTTCAAGTATCTCTGAAATTGTACATTTTCTGTTTTTTACTCATTGGGCTGATTCCGTTACCAGCTCTGACAAATAAAATTGTTAAAGATGACTTCAAAGGCTGTGTTTGCTAGGGTATTGCAAACGTGCTCCAATTCAAAATGCCATAAAATTCCACTTCTTCTGCTAGATTTATAGTCCTAGAAAGCAATGCGAAGACCATTTGCCATTCTGTTGCAATTCCTCTGATAACCTGCAATAAATTGTTGCTTTTCTGTTGGTATTTTCAGACCCATAAAATCCATGTCTCAGAATAAGTAACACTATCATGCTAAAAGCCAGACGCGAGTTAAAAACACAAAGGAATCATTCATGCCCCAACACAACCACAATACAAAATAAAAGGTAATGTCACTGAAAGGTTGGTGGATAAGGGAAACGAATTTCCAACAGAAGCGGTAGTGGTTATTTACAGTGAGGAGATGTAAATATGCAAGGGACAGGCATAAGGTCATCTTAAACATAGGACAAGACCTGGTACCAAATGAGGTTTGAGGATTTTTCAGAAAAATGGCAGACTAGATGGGCCTAATATTTCTTATCTACTCTAGGAGTCCCTGTTTCTAACACACTGTAGATGCAATTCCAAGCCCCCCGGTGCTCCCACGCACTTAAAATTACCACCTACTATCATCAAAATTGCATGCCATGCATTGCCATTGTTCCAAACAACAAGCATGCTATAGAAATATGAAATAAAGAGAAATGTGTAATTATATATATATATAGGTAATGTAAAAGCGTATTGATTAATGCCAATCCAACCAGTCTTGTGGATTACCAGTTTCTCCAATGCACTCCTCACTCTGTGCGTAAAAAAAGGGATGTTACCCATTTACAGACACACCAATGACGAATGCACATTAAGGCACATTGTAAGGCAAGTACTTTCATGTACATTGTTTACTTGTAAAAAAATAAATAAAGCACTTACTTTAAAAGCTTTAAGCAGCCAGTAACTGGCAGGGAATGCACTCTTTCTGCGCATGCACATGATGGGGGGGTCTTTTGGAAATCTGACATGATATTTCCTCTGACAACATTGAGTGCTAATAAGTTTTCCTTAGAACATGTATGTTTATACAGAATCCTTAGATCAGTTACATGCCCCAACTGGCCATTTCCATTCGTAGTAGCAGATCTATCTATATCAGTAAAGAGCAGATTTACGGTATATTTTATATGTGACATTTTTTAAGTGCTAATACAAATTACTCTTTAATTAGCACCATTCAGAAAGTCACACGCTTGATCTATACATTACTCCATTACTCCATATTTAAGGACAGTCCCTCCTGTACCTAAATTATTCTGTGCTTCTTTCCTCCCACTGATGTCAAACCTTTCTAGGAGCTCACAGTGTTCTGCAACCCCTAAATGCTGCAATAAAGTGGACAGAATATAAACAACAAAATGTGTTATGAATTCAATTGTGTAAGTAAAACATAGTATTCTTCTGCTAAATGCCTTACCCAGTTACATAAATAGTTGGCAGGTCATAAAGCCTTGTAAAGTATCTCAATATTATTAGTAGCTCCCTTAGTCGCACCTCCACCCACACCTGGTGTCACTTATTGGCCATTTAGGATGTATATCTATTTAAAAAGACTTTGGGGTTTACTACAGGATTGACATTGTTAATCTGCCCTACAGCTTCTAAAGCTACTTCATGAAACTTCAAACATTTAGTTGTGGGTGGTTTTAATGTCTAATTCTGCTCTATATATGTGAATGCTTAATAGAACAGTTGTGATAGTTCCATGGCTAATTCACAGGGCATGATATATCTCTGCAGATTGCTATAAGACATGGTTTTACAGAACATTAAACATATTGAGTTCCACATCAAACAAAGAGCCCAAACATTTATTCTTGGAGCCCTTTGATGGGGATTGGATCTACTTATACAGTGGGAAATAATGGCCACCTAATCATCTAAAGCTTTCCCAGAATCATCAGAATACAGTGATCACCAGAGAATCAGCCAAACACGGTGATCAGTCATGTGTTTAAGCAGCCCCCAGGAGCTACCTTGCAGGGTCAGCTGTCATCTCTAGATAGTACCAGGACATAGCTTTATATCCTCGCGCTGCCTCGTAAGGTTATGGAGTGTAGGGCAAGAGGTACTCTGCAGACATCTAAAGTGTAATTGGATTGTTTACCGGAAAAATATCTCCCGCTGGCCCATGGACGTGCGGGCTGTGTAATCTTCCACTGGCAAGGTGAGACAGGGGCTGACGTCTCAGAGACGTGCCACCCGAGGCTTAGTCATCCTAGTCTAAAAAATGTCACTGACAGTGATCATCATAAAATTAATCAACATAAATGTAATATGTGCTTTGCCAAAGAATGATACATTAGCATAAGACATTTGAGAGCTTTTAACTGTGTTCATCATTGCTTTGAAGGTTGCATATTATAGTATTCAATTTAATAGGCTTAAACCAAGGCATTTTCACTCAGCCTGCAATAAAAAGAGAAAAGAGAAGTAGTCAGCAACTTGGTTTACTCTCACTTTTATCCCTTGTGGGTCTGTGAGATCATATATCAGGCTGCTATTTAAAGAAATGATGCAGTTTCACATTCAAGATGAAGAACTATGTGTATTATGCTATACCGGATGGTAGACCAGGCCACATACACGGTTATTCACTAATATAAAACAACCATCACTGGTTATAGCACAGTTTAGATTAACATTAGCATTCATTCAGCTGGTTTAGTGGGCATGCTGCCTTAGCCCCTCATCCCCCCTACTAGCCACTTCCAACGTCATCTGCCCCCTCACCACACTTCAGCTACATGAGACCCTTTCCTGCTCCCCCCTATCTTGTTCTTTTGCTGCTGGCGTATGATGTCATGTGACCCTGAGCCAGTACCCAATGTCACATGACCAGAGGGAATCCAAAAAACAGAATGCATAGTTTTGTGGGAAAAAAGAAATCCCATTTCTGCTTTATGTGTCTGGATTTTGTAACCAAAAGTGATGGGTCAGTAATCTCTGGCGCTGAAGGGTAATTAATCTACAGCCAGGTCACTGAGGCGGGCAGTTGGGTAGATGAGAGCAAGTAAAGGAACTGAGGCAGCTTGCCCATTGGCTCAGATTAAAAAACAAATACCCCTGCAGTGCCAATGCAGCTCTCTGGCACTGCGTGGGATAAGTTAGGTCACTGCATTGGAGGGGTTAAGATTGGATTCGGGCGGATGGCGGGCTGAAGAGGGCAGGTGAGGGTGCTGCAGGAGACAATTTGGGGTCAAGGGACATGAGAAGTCAGAGGGCAGATGTTGGGTGAAAGGGGGCAGCTGAGGTGGGTGAAGAGGACACTTAGGGGCTGAGGCACCTAAAGCGGCATTTAGGGGGCTGAAGCAATTGAAGAGGACAGTTGAGTGGTCAGGGGCAGATAGGTGGCTGAAGTAGGTAAGTGAGGGTGAAGATCTGGGGGCTGAGGTGGCTGATGGGGAAATAGCACCAAGGTACCCAATGTCTGTGATCCGGCCCTGGTTGAGAGGCAGAAGGCAGTGCAGACAGGTCTCCATGAGGTAAGAGGGAGAGGTGGAGGGAGGGGGAGCAGTGAATGTATGTGTTTACTGATCTATAAGATGATTACATATTTATAAGTCTTAATATATTTGCCTGCACAGCATATGCTAGAAGTCAAGGTAAATGGCCAATAAATAATATTTATTATTATGAATATGGTTTAATATGAAGCCTAACCGTTGGCTGGTACACCAAAACACAAAAAGAGGAATAATAGTTAAACATGAGTCTTTATGGTGCAAAATACCCCATGTCTTGAAGGGGTTAACCGCGGTAGTGTACAATGTGGTGCAGTATTGAAGAAAGGTGAACTTTGAACTGCAGACCAGGGGTAATACATGTAACTAAAAACATGATTGAGGAAGAATATAAAGCTGGCTACTAGATCCAAACAAAATTTGTCGACCTCTGCTTTAATAAATAATGTTTAAATGTCATCCAAGTCTATACCATGTTCTCCTTACTCCTTAGGTTCTATGACATAACACACACAGTTTAAAATATGTTGTAATCATTAACCCAATTTTCAAGGCACACTGCAGTTAGGCGTTAGTGATCGCAGTGTTGTGTTTCAATGCAAATATAAGCTAGACCATTGGTGAGCCTTGAAGACCAATTTTCTACTTTAAACACCTTTTCATATGCAATGCATATAATAGATTGTAAACTGGGACCCACTTTCTGTACCAATATGTTTTACTTCTGTACCAATATATCTTGCTATAGCGCTTCAGGGCCCCATGCTTTAAGTGTGGAGAACATTGTGAGGACTCTCCTTGATGGCCTTATATTATTGTTAATTTTATATGTTGTTGTTCACTTTCACTCTCTTCTTGTAATCAGCTATGAAATCTGCTGGTGCTCTAATTGTAAAATGTGATGTAATTCAAAGGAAGGTTTAAGTTGAGGTGGCAAAAAAGTTGCTTCCATTTGTTCTGACCCATTCGGACTTCCATACTCAGTTTTTCCTTTCATTTTTTGGCTATTTTTTGTATATTGTAAGAAATCAGCTCTCTTTATGTCATTTCAATTCCCTTTGATGTAGATGCTCATTGCGGAATTTGAGATAACAGAGGTATAACGGTTTGATACAGCTATAAAACACTATCATTTTTTTTAATTAAGATATGATTCAAAGGCTATATCTGCAGTTGCGTTAAGGGAATCGTGCTACACACCCACCGACCATATGGCTGTAAAATAAAATGCCACCATTCTCAAGTCCTCAACATGCAGCAGTCTCTTTGATTAAGTATGGATGTTATCATTATGCTAATTTACCCTGCATTTCAAAAAGATGAACTAAGAGTAAAAAAAAAAATAATCTAATTACAAAGCAGTCACTCAACTGGTGTTGAAATAGGCCTCTAACCAAAGATCATGGGTGAATACCAGATATTATTCCTTTACATCTGTAAGTTATTCATTATCTACTTGTCATGCATGATTTTAACAAAACTGTAATTAAACAGAAAAGGGAAAATGTTATTACAAAGGGATTCCATTACAATATTGTATCGAGTATGTACATGTTGAACCATTCTCTGTGTTGGCACAGATGGTTTTGAACATAACATATAGCAGCAACAAGTGGTGGTGTGACTAAGGGTCTCCAGCTGCTCCCAAGACCTACATTTAGAAGAATGCACAGTGCAAAGGAAGAGATATTATGAGGATCTTATCATTCGGTGCTAATTGGCTAGTCCTGGTCTACCCAATAATACCATTCTGCATACCAAGGAGTGGGGGGACCTTTCATCATACTGGGGTATAGAGATTATTGTATGTGATGAGAATGTAAAGTGTGCATTCGTTTTCCTCAGACCTGCTCAATGAATTAGACTCGTTTAGTCTGTTTAGATAAACGCATCACAATCACCTCCAAACATACTGGTAATTACAAATACCTTAGTCTGTAGATATTCAGAAAATACTCCTAGAAAAATATAACCTATAGGAAGGGACAGAAACGTGTCACCGTTGTCAGTCCTGGGAGCAGGAAATCATAGCCATAGTCTTCAGAGAGTAGGGAGAAAGGAGCTACAGAAACTGGTGTTACAATTTCTCTGATGCCAGTTCAATCAATGGCAGGCATGAGAGGCAAAAGACAACCTAGTAGGTGTTCCTGTG
This sequence comes from Spea multiplicata, assembly GCA_009364415.1. Classification (NCBI taxonomy): domain Eukaryota; kingdom Metazoa; phylum Chordata; class Amphibia; order Anura; family Pelobatidae; genus Spea; species Spea multiplicata. The sequence continues at coordinate 22,989 of VKOC01028458.1, forward strand.
ACCATTTCCAAATGGCAGATCCTGTAGAGTGCCCCCTCAATTTCTAGACAGGGGAGCAGTATTGTTGATTGCCACTTGCTGCTCAAGTTCCAACTGCTCTTCACCCACATCACCTTCTAACTGGAGCTAGCCTCTCCTCTATACACAACTAGCCTTCCTCTTCTATCACAGCCTAAACATTTCTACAACCAGCTCTACAAACATATCAGGTATGCCTAATGATCTTCATGGGCTCATTGAAGAAAGGGGTCTAGAAATGGACAAGGGAACCTAATAAACAACAAAGGGAAACCAGGGACAAAAATAGTAATAAATGGGCCTCTACAAAAGCCTATTTCCACTGAAAACAAACATAACTTGCTGGACCTACACTTAACAGATGCAGATCTTCTGAAGGCAATTACAGATTAATTAAACTAACAATTAAGCAAAAGTTAATGATAATCCATATTATCTGCAGTTACTATTGCTTACAGCACTAGTATGTTTTTTTCACTCTTCGTTGTGTTATTCCTTACCTTTGGTAAAAGCTAACTGGTATTTTCATTATTTAATCTGGCTTTTTAACAATGATGTGTATGAAGTTAAAAAGAATTCAGATATAGTATGGGCATTTAAGAAATAATAGGCTCTGGCGCACAACCATTATCATAAATAGAGCCCCAGGAGCGCCAATACCACAGTTTTGCATTATATGAGAAAAATAAAACTTAAAATAATTCAGATACAAGATCACAGACATTGTGAATGTTTAGTCCTTTATGACCCTAGGCTGCTAGGATCAAAGGCTTCAATGATATTTCCAAAATACCATTATAGCAAAAAGTGCCTCAGGCACATAGAAAATTCAGTTCTCTTACGCCTAAAGCAATGTTCCCTTTAAGATGAGCAGCCCAGCATGGAAACCGTTAAATATCCTTATGTCCATACTGTGTGGTGGGCTTTTCTAAGTACTTTCATAAAGGGGATCTTACTTGAGCTTGCCATCTAGCCTTGTGCTGCTTTTACACAAAGTTCCTGGCAAGAATAGTGGGTATATATGGGCCCTCCTTGTGCGCTTACAACACATACAGTTTATGTGTATATCACAGGAGCAGGTATCTTGAGTTGATGTTCAAAATCTGCACGACTTTAAGTGAAGTGGCTCATTTTATTGATTTTACCCCTCCTTTTGTCTTAATTACTCATATAATTCCTTTTAGATTGTAAGCTCACATGCAGGGGCCACAGACGCTCGCCAATCTTGGCAAGAACTTTGCAAGTACCGTAATGCTAGATGGCAAGCTCATGGACAGGGTTCTCAGTACCTGTTGTATCTGTTTGTGTAAAGGTGTATTTGTTATTGAACACTAGATAGACCGAGCTTGTAGAAAAGATGGACACCAGTAGAGGAAAAAGGGAGAGGTGGATTTCAGTAAAAAATACAGGGACTGTCACTCCTAGTTAAGGACACCTGGATGGTATGCATTTAAACAAACTTTCTCAAAAAAACTACACCCTGCAACTAATACGTAGTTTTCATAAACAAATATAGTTCTAATATTTGCAAATTACACACCAATTGTAACACAGACATGCTAACACACAGATACATTTACACATACTTATACTATCAAACACACTTACACACTCATGCTAAAACACACACTTTCACATACATTATCATACAGTTATGCTAATGCACACTTACACATACACAGTCATGCTCACACTCCCTCTAACACATGCACATTCACTGTAACATCAATGCATGTATACATACTCACTCCCTCTCTAACTCACTTACTATGTATCTCACTCTCTCCCTGCCTGCCTCCCTCACTTACTTTTTCTGTCACTCACTCCCTTCCTGGAAGCCTTTTCCTTCTGGAATGGCCTGGGAGGTCTTTGCCACCCCTCCTCCAAAGCCAGTTGGCTACCACTGCTTCATTACAGTTGTTATAAGGATTCGGTTTTTTAGTTTGAAGTTTAAAAATATATTTATTGAAAATGTTTTTAAAGAAGTAAACATTTTTTCATGGTAATTCACTTGATTACCCGCTAGAAGAGGTTTTTTCAGGAGCCAAACGGGGCTTTCTTTAGATACCATTAATTTTATCATATCATCTAATTTACTATTTTAAAAAATGATAAAATATGGGGATTTTTGTTAGGATCCAGTAAGAAATCCGTATAAGAAATCACTCCTGTTGATTTCAAAAGGAGCCTCTTCCTGCTACTAATTTGCTGCTTCAAGCAGCCAGTCAGTGTCGGGAATCGTCACATCACAGAGAAGGTGCAGAGCGCCTTTGGATCTGCAGCTTCTACCTAAGGTAAGGCTATAATTAAAAAATCCTGTCCTTGCATGTGCCTTCCAACACCCCTGATACCTACTGTCATGGACTGTCACTGTCAGGACACCATAAATGTATTTAAATAACTGTCAAAGGGCAACTTTGATCAGAATGCTAGCCTAATTCCCAAGAGCAACGAGTATACCTGAGGACTTCCCAGGGTAGGCTACTTGGAACTCTTACCCTTCAGGGGAAGTGGCTTTGCGCAGGCACATGGCTAGCCCCAAATAGCCTTTAGTAGGTGGTGAAATGGAGGGAAGTGTGTGAAAGTGGGCTTAGACCAAACAACACTCCTCTGCCCAGAGACCCAGAGAAGCAGGGCTTTGTCTGGTGTCTCATAATTAAACCTGGAGAATTCCAATGTACGCAACTCTCCTGCAGACTCCCCAAGCATTCATTTCTTTGTTATGAAGATCTAGTCACCAAATTATACATTGACCGTAAAAACCAGGACAGAAAAGAGGCAGATTTCCTGTTTCTGTAGACTCATGGGACTGAATAAATCTTTCTATCACGAATAATAAATATTTGCGTTTTGCTAATTATTTACACTCCCCTAGCCTGACTGAACTTCTACTGGAAATGTGGGGAAAAGATTCACACATAATTCCATAATAAATTAGCAAAAGCACATTTATAATGACTCACATGCGAAGTGTGTTAAAAACATGCATGGCACAGAGTGGGAACCAAATACTCAAATAGAAACAATAAATAGATTGTGTTAACCTCTACTGCGTCTTGGTACTAATTAGTCACCAGCAGAAAAGTGATACATTTCCACCGACGTATAAAGAATAGTCAGCTGTAGAAATCATTATGCGTCGAGGCAAAGAGCATTGTACATGTTAATAAATCCTGAAAAGCGTATCCAAAACAAACGTAGGTGATACATAAAAGAAAGACTTAGGGCAGCGATCATGATAACGTCTTTGTTACACTAGACACCCAGGTGGTTTATGCTGAACTACAAGTAAAACACACAAAAAAATAAAAAAAAGCATATGGTAGTAGTCCAAAATTTTCCAACAAATATGTAAATTGTACGACTGTGCATGGTGTGAGGTCAGAGGTCATAGCATTGTCCCAAATGTCTTGGTATGTCCCCTTCAGCATATCAAGACATTTTGGACAATACTATGCTTTTAACTTTGTGGGAACAGTTTGGGGAAGGACCTTTTGTATTCCAGCATGGGGGTGCCCCAGTACACAAAGCAAGATCTATAAAGACATAGTTGGTTGAGTTTTGTGTGGAAGAACTTGACTGTCCTGCACAGAGCCCTGACGTCAACCCCATCATCGAACAAACTTTGGGATGAACTGGAATTGATATTGCGAGCCAGATCTTCTCATCCAACATCAGTGCCTCAGTGCCTCACAAATGTTCTACTGGATGAATG
>VKOC01028462.1:0-30922 GCA_009364415.1 Spea multiplicata
CCACTATCTATCCTCCCCCCTCCCCTACCTACTATCTACCCTCTCCCCCCCTTTGTAGTTTACTTACCTTGAAGTCCTGCGATGGGACTGCGAGGCATCTGTCATCCTGCTCTGCAGCGGTGTGCGCTGCTTCACTGCTGAGTGCCGGAATATGACAACATGAAATGCTGGCACCGCGACAGAGGTAGAGGCCTCGCGGAGGAGCCTGAAGGGCGCAGAGCAGTTGCTAGGTGCCCCTATGTCTCCTCTGCGTAAAAAAAAAAAAGGAGCGTTTCTACTCCAGGACATGTGATCACCCTTCAGCGGGGGGGGGCAATTGCCCCTCTTGCCCCCCTGTAGCGATGCCAATAACTAGTTTGTGCCATAGCCGTGTATATGTAAGCATAATTTTATAAATTATGCTTATAATTTATAAACATAATTTATAAAATTATACTTACATATACGCGGCCGAGCTAGTTAGTTGAGAATGGGCGCAGAGGGGAACATACCATTGTGGCGCTGGGGTGGGCACTGCAGTGCAGAGGCAGACCATTGTGGGGAAGCAGGGACTACTTCCTGCTTCCCCGGCCGGGCAAAATCTTAATTCTGACAGTGACAGCGCCATCACCGTCGCTCAGTAAGCTGTCACTGTCAGGAGCGAACATCTCGCCTGATTCGGCACAGCCACAACATAAGAATCGGACAAGATCACTGGCACCCCCCTTTTAAACGGCGCCTATTGCACGAGCCATAGATGCCATACCTTACATATGCCTCTGGTATGTATGTATGTATGTATGTGTTATATATATATATATATATATATATATATATATATAATATATATATATTAAAAGCTGGCCACTTTATACATCTGTTCAATTACTTGTTAACACAAATAGCTAATCAGCCAGTCAAATGGCAGCAACTCAATACATTTAGGCGTGTAGACATGGTCAAGACAACTTGCTGAAGTTCATTAGAATGGAGAAGAAAAGGGATTTAAGTGACTTTGAACGTGGCGTGGTTGTTGGTGCAAGATGGGCTGGTCTGAGTATTTTAGAAACTGCTGATCTGCTGAGATTTTCACACACAATCATCAGAGAATGGTCCGAAAAAGAGAAAATATACCGGGAGCGGCAGTTGTGTGGACGAAAATGCCTTGGTCAAAGGAGAATGGGCAGACTGGTTCCAGATGACTGAAAGGCAAAAGTAACTCAAATAACCACTTATTACAACCAAGGTATGCAGAATACCATCTCTGAACGCACAACACATCAAACCATGAAGCAGATGGGCTACAGCAGCAGAAGACCACCCCGGGTGCCACTCCTGTCAGCTAAGAACAGAAGACTGAGGCTGCAATTCGCACAGGCTCACCAAAATTGGACAATGGAAGAGCAGTGCATCAGGCCTAAAATTCATTGAGATAGACAGAGTCAGAATGAATTGGCAAGGGGGGGATTTTATTAATATTATGGATAGATGTTAAATCAAGTGGATTTACAATTTAAGCACACTAGATGCGTTCGGATTGTATATCTACTATGCGTTGTAAGCTTTTCTAGAAGAATAAATAAATTCCAGCTATAGAAAGATTTATACGATGGTAGAGAAATTAACATTAACATTAACAATAACATTAATCAATTAAAAAAAAAACAACAATTGGCCTTATATAAAGAGATAGTTTAATTGTTTTGTGGTCTTTTAATCTAATTCAAATTAAAATACAATACATCCAAATTGTCAGACACAGAAAGGTTGGAGACACTGGAGTCAGGTAGAATCCAAGGGTAGCAGTAACTTGGTCAAACTAGCCCAGGTCAAGATACCAAGACACAGGATTAACGGGTAACATGTATGTGTTGAATCAGCATATACGCAGGTAAACACTCATGCACAACATGTGTGCTGTCGCCTTCATTACAAACATACACGTAAATAGTTCTGGGAAGAAGAGCAGCAGGAATGTTCTGTTTGTTGCCATAGTGCCATAGTGCTTCACATGTACAACTTTACACTGCTTTGCCCAAGTGATGCAATTGCTGGTACTCACGCATGATGAGAGTTGCAGTCCACAACAGCCATTTTCAGCATGCATGAGTTGTGATCCTTTTAAAATTCCAGCATGCTGAGGCTACAGTTCTTGTTGAGGCACCTGTTTAAAATAGTAGTGCAAAAGAATTGCAATCTGTGGCTAACGTTTCAAATTTAGGTTTAACCTCTGACAATGTTAACCATATTAATTGCTTTTTTTGTTCTTTATTTTCTCAAGAGGTAAATATAAATATATACCACAATAATAACTAATGATACAAAGTGGCCTCACCTACTTTTACAGTTATTTTGCGTAGATTATAGTTATTTTTGTATCAATCACACATTTCATTGCAGACTGTGTACAGCATGTGCAGGACCTCCTCTCTCTGACTACGTTCCTCACCAGAGCGCTGGGAACCAATGGCTTTCACTGACATCACATCTGCCCAGCTCATGGTGTGACTGCTGAGCTCAACGGTCTCAAACTAGGAACAAACTAATAGTGTTTTAAAACTCAACCTGCATGGAATTCACAACCACATAGTATCCTAAACCGTGCTACACTTGTATGTAAAGCATCGTAGAACTTTCAGCAGAAACACTCCCTCTGTATTACAAAAACCAAAATCATCTTTTATTAAAGGTCAGCGTTCCAGACAGCCTTCTGAAAAATGAATGGGCATAAAAGTACTTTCACTGGGTGAAAGAATTCAAAGAACTAAAATAAATCACTAACATTGGGGAGAATCTGCAGCTGCAGAGCCGCAGGAGAATGCCTCCTCTATGGTCCATCACGATACTCGTTTATTGAAATCAATAAATACATTTTATTGAAATGTATTGAGCGGTTTCTGCACAGGTGCGCACAGGGCATGGTAAGACACCTCCGCCCCCCAAAAACCTTTCTTAGCCAGCGCTGAAGCTTGAAGGATGTAAGCATATCATGAACAGCAAATGTGTAAGACAAAAAAACAAGATCAAAATGAATGCAAGGTAACTATTTGATATTCAACTATTGACCACGACACAGAAATGCTCATATTTTAGCATTGTACAAATACTTTCTATACCAGAGAATAAAACTGTTGCTGGGATACTTATTGCAATTGGATAATACTTAAAAATTGTCACTGGTGGACCCAGAATCTTGGAGCCCAGTACATGCTTAACACCTGGGCCCATTCCACTGCTCCATCCATCACTTCACTTTAGCTACACGTGGTGAGAAGCCTAGGGTTCGTGGTATCTGGGTGCAGTATTTCTTCAAGGCCACTATAGCCAACATACATACATACAAGCTAACACATAAACTCTCTTGAACACCCATTCACTCTACCACACTTACATACACACACATTCCTTCTCTCTCTGCCAGGCGTTTCACTCTAAACACAATGTGCTGACACAAACTCACAACAACATAATACACTGACACCCACACACACATTCTAACACCAAGTATTAACACACACATACACTCATGCTAACTACATATACTTCACAAAAACAATCAAACACTATACTGTAACAAATACATGCTAACATCATATGCTCACAAACAGGAATGCCAACCACATATACCAATATACACACATTCTAACACTACATGCGGGTACACACACTCATACTAATGCCACACAGCAGCACATTTCAAACGTTCTTTCTTTCTTTCTTTTAGACAATCCCCCAGAGAGCAAGAGACCCCAAAGTTATTCTCCACCCACTCTTGACAATCCAAGCCCTGGAAAGCTATTGTGAAGACCATGTGTTGGCAGAAGTAGTATTTTGGGGAACAGTAGTCTTATTCGTAAAATGTAACAAACTTAAATAAAGTTAAGTATAACTGTGGAAATGTTGGTATGAACAGTGTCTTGGTGTTCAGCATGTTAATTAGACAGCACCCCCTCTCTAGTGACAATCGTCTTCAAGGTACCATTCCGTGTATACAAAAATATGGATAATGTACGCTCTATCCTGCCAATCCAGTGTGTTAATATATGCACTCCCAAGTGCCAATTAACCATTTAGCGGCTTCCTCTTTATGTCTTAAAGCACTTGTCCAATCCATTTTAAATAAAAAGCATAGTTTTTCCTCATCGAAAGGAATGGTTTTCCATCCAGGTCCCAAACCGCCCAGTATATTTATTAAGGCCAAGAACTAATAATTCACGGAACAGGTATAGATCACAAATCTTGGCCCTTTTTAGGAACAATTTAAATCTCTGCCAGAAAAGCTTGCTGTTTTAACAGAACAATAAGCCATGTATGACAACATTTTGTGCGACTTGACTGGGAAAAGGTAGGCATGATGTGTTTCTATGTCATTATACCCTTATCTGGTGAGTCAGATGATAATAGGTCATTACAAAAGCAGTACAATTCAAAACAAACCTGCTCTAGTTAGCTTTGAGAGTAGCCCAGGAACAATTAACGTTTGACTAATACCATGAAAGGACTTCATCATGTGAAGCGATGAAACTGTTCTTGATTGTAGTTGCCCAGAATTATAGCATTTGAAATATTCCACAAAAAATAACTAATAATTGTTCTGGCATTGTTCTTCTCTTGCTCTGAGTGCCTTTACAGGACAACTTTCTGTATGGCATAAACACAAGACGCAACCAAACTATTAAACATTTTTCTTTTAAATGTTTTAGAAAGGGCCCCTCCGACCTGGACCTCTCCTGGGATGTATGTATATGCGTTTGTATATATGTGTATATATATATATATATATATATATATATATGTATGCAGTATCTCACCCTCTCACATTTTTTTGTAAATATTTTATTATATCTTTTCATGTGACAACACTGAAGAAATGATACTCTGCTACAATGTAAAGTCTCGAGTGTACAGCTTGTTTAACAAATTTGCTGTCCCCTCAAAATAACTCATTATTATTTAATGTCTAAACCTTGGCAACAAAGATGAGTACACCCCTAAGTGGAAATGTCCAAATTGGGCTCAAAGTGTCAATATTTTGTGTGGCCACCATTATTTTCCAGCACTGCCTTAACCCTCTTGGGCATGGAGTTCAACAGAGCTTCACAGGTTGCCACTGCAGTCCTCTTCCACTCCTCCATGACGACATCACAGAGCTGGTGAATGTTAGAGACCTTGTGCTCCCCACCTTCCATTTGAGGATGCCCCACAGATGCTCAATAGGGATTAGGTCTGAAGAAATGCTTGGCCAGTCCATCACCTTTACCCTCAGCTTCTTTAGCAAGGCAGTGGTCACCTTGGAGGTGTGTTTGGGGTCATTATCATGTTGGAATATTGCCCTATGGCCCAGTCTCTGAAGGGAGGGGATCATGCTCTGCTTCGGTATGTCACAGTACATGTTGGCATTCATGGTTCCCTCAATGAACTGTAGCTCCCCAGTGCCGGCAGCACTCATGCAGGCCCAGACCATGACACTCCCACCACCATGCTTAACTGTAGGCAAGACACACTTGTCTTTGTACTGCTCACCTGGTGGACACCACACATGCTTGACACCATCTGAACCAAATAAGTTTATCTTGGTCTCATCGGACCACAGGACATGGTTCCAGTAATCCATGTCCTTAGTCTGCGTGTCTTTAGCAGACTGTTTGCGGGCTTTCTTGTACATCATCTGTAGAAGAGGCTTCCTTCTATCTATCTAATCTGTGAGTGACTGCATTTTGTGGCTGTTACTACATACAGTTCTTCTACCTGAGCTATGGACCAGGTAAAGCCCTGATACCATCTAACTCACTTCTTCTCGGATCCATCTGCCTTACTCTGGCCTAATGTACAGTGCATTGCAAAAGTATTTACCCCCTTGGATTCTTTTCTATTTTGCTGCATTACAACCTGGAATTGAAATGCACTTGCTAGGGTTTTGTATAATTAGGCTTACACAACATGCTTGCCACTTTGAAGATGCAAAATATGTTTTATAGTGAAACAAAAAAAGAAAACTTGAGCGCGCATAACTATTCACCCTCCCAAAGTCAATACTTTGTAGAGCCACTTTTTGCAGGAATTACAGCTGCAGGTCTCTTGGGGAATATCTCTAGAAGTCACTTTGATTTTTGCCTGTTCTTCAAGTCAAAATTGCATCTTTAAATGGGATAGACTCTGCTAATGTACAGCAATCTTTAAATCATACCAGAGATTCTCAACTGGATTGAGGTCTGACCTTTCACTGGACCATTCCAAGACATTTAGATGTTTCCCTTAAAATACTCGAGTGTTGCTTTAGCAGTATGATTAAGGTCATTGTCCTGATTGAAGGTAAACCTTTATCACAGTCTCAGATCTGCCTGAAACAGGTTTCCCTCAATAATTTCCCTTTATTTAACGTCATGCATCATTCCTTCAATCCTGACCTGTTCCCCAGTCCCTGCCGATGAAAAAGACAGCATATTGCTGCCACCACTATGATTCACCGTGGAGATGGTGTTCCCAGGTTGATGAGGTGTTGGGTTTGCACCTAACATAGCATTTTCCTTGATGGCCAAAAAGCTCAATCTGACCAGAGTACCTTCTTCCATATGTTTGGGGAGTCTCCCACATGCCTTTTGGAAAACAGCAAACGTGTTTGCAGAGAGATGCATTTGGCTAAATGGCTGTCCAGCAGAGTATTTAGCTGGGGGATTGGGAATATGGCAAATGAATGTGTGGTGATTCCCCCTTACATTGGACCACATTAAAATTTGTCTGGAATATCCCTTTAATAGAACAATCAGTGAGGAAATAAGGAAAAAAAAGAATGCCATTTAAAGCAAAGGGATCAGCAGCATCCAGGAGCGTAACTAGAAGCCTCAGGGCCCCCGGTGCGAGAATCTGTTAAGGCCCCCCACCTTTTAAGACGTGGGACGAAGTGCTGAAGCACAGCCATTGGGTGGCGCGGTGCGTGCACGCCGGCCCCTTTAATTTCATTAGGCGCCGGAGTGAGGGCTTTACATTAGATTAGGTATCCCGGTGGGCCAGTCCGGCCCTGACAGTACGCAGCCCCATGTACCGGTCATTTGCACCCCACGTGCCATGAGTTGCCAACTCCTGTCCTAAGTGATGGAATACAGCAGCTTGTGCCGGCTGCTGCATTCCGTGCGATTGGGCCCCCCTAACTGGCAGATCTCCAGGGCCCGGTGTTAAAAGAAGTGAAAAGGGTTCTGGCCACGGTCATTCGTTAGAAGCATGGCCACAGCTCGCGGCCACTTGATGGGAGTCAGGCCACTGCGCAGGCAGTGCAGCCGCGAACTGCCGGCCGCGGTCATTCAGTAACGGGGGGCAAAATTATGTTTTCCCTAGGGTGGCAAAAATCCTTGCAGCCCTGGGGGTAGGATTAGTAATAGCTTGTCGAACAGATTGCCATTTTGGAGTCAAGACATTTTTCTTCTTTCGCTCGCACAATTGGAAATCGCTTCAGTGTGGATTTTTTCCCCATTTCCTTTCTTATTCTGGATTAGTGTTTTAGTTGATGATTATATATACGGTATATATATATTCATTCATCTTTCAGAAAATATGTAATTGCTGGTGCACATGTACAATGAATTTGTAAGTTCTAAAATGTAGCACATAATAAAAAACAGGCATTCAAAAACTGAAATCTTACAAAAATAGGAACATTTATTTAAAGTATTCAAAACACTCCCTTGCTTTTTAAAGCAATCTTATGTATAATAAAAAAACAAAAATTAAGGATAGCTTGAGATTTTAAATTACAATAAAGGTGTGACCTTATCCCCAATAAAGACCAGAGGGTAATTAACAGAAATAGATGCTTTATTCATGATGTTGACTAACCAGTGCACAGCGGTGACACAGGCCCCATAACTAGTGGTTAAACATTGTACAAAGAATACTGTGTTAGGCTTTCCAGCAATTTCTCAATTAATCAGTTGCCAACAGGGCAAAATTAAAGAAGATGCATGTAGAAATAGGTTGGTATTATATAGGGGTGGGGTTACTGTAATACTTCAATAGTCAAATTCATCCGAAACAGAGTTTTAATGGAATTTGTCTCAAATATCTTGCTAAGTGCCCTTGAAACTTGGAATTTGGCAGTAATAATCCATTAGATGTGGGCATAGCACTACCGTAAACAGCCTGAAAAAACAAGCCCCAAGCCCCAAAACCTATCCTTGTAGAGACTTGGTAATGAAAATGTTATTTAGTTAATTCTTCACATCTGATAACTAGGAAAGACATTTTAAGAAATAAATTATAATTTTACATTTCCTTAAAATTGAGGTATATTACAACTTAATAAAACATTAAGCCAAACCGAACAGTAGCATTAAAATTGGGATGCACTGCAGTCTTATGTCAAACATAACAAATCAACATACATTTTTAGATCAGAAACTTTTCTACTAACTACAATATGCTGATCTGTCAACAGAAGACTGCTGGACCCACAAGGGTTATACAAATAAAAGAAAAAAAAGACAGACACGTTGTGTTTGATTTAACTGGCGCAGGTTGTGCTCCTTTAGTAGCCTGTATCACCACCTATCTGTTTTTGGATAAAGCACCTTTTCTTTTTTTAGAGAACCGTTTTAATTAAACATTTATGTTTTCATTACGGTCCTTTCAAGATTTCTCAATCAGAAAAATGTTGCGTCTTTTGGCTGGTCAAGCGGCTTTCTTTGTGCATGTTCCAGGAAGATCTTGAAGATTAATTTTGGACCTGAAAGATACATCAAAGCCAGAATGTAAGAATCAAAATGGATGTTGCAATGTCATCATAGATGAAATACTATGCAGTGAAGACCCAGATTCCACTAATTCAGCTTTAATTTTAACCCAATACATAAAAGATCATTAGTCCCAGAAAAGTTGTATGTTACAGCATGTTAATTAATGGGCCAGACGGGCCAGACGGGCCAGACTGGCCACCTGGTAAATTGGCCAGAGGGCAAGAGTCGCTTAACTTTACTGCTGCTCATGTGGCAGATCTGGAGACAAAGTAAAATCTTGGGGTAAGCCAGACCTCAGATCACGTGTGTAGTTCATTCAACCATTCCATAAATGTGAGCATGCAGTGGTGTCTTACCTGTTGTGCACCATATGGCTCTTTACTAGATGTCCAGCTGCCAGAGCAGACATTAGAGAGAGCTCCCCCGCCATTACAGTAGCACAGACGATCTGCGCAAGTTGACGCGCATTTTTCCCAGGAGTCTCTGGATTTGCTCCTTGTACACCGAGCATCTGTTTGCAAATTGAAAAATAAAGATGAGCCAACACTTTTCTCCCATTCCACGACAGATCCAGTATTAAAAACTCACACTGTCCTTTTATCAGGCCCCAAGCTAATTTTCATTCCTTCCCTTGTAGTGCTCCTGCGTTTCCCACAATAATGTTCCCACCCACTGCAGAAGTCTCGAACTCCAGCCTAATAGTATGTTTTTGGGGGTTTCTTACAGAAGATGGACTACCAGCCTTGCAGAGTAAATGGCTACCATGCACTGATTTCTTGGTGAGGTTAGGAGACCCCTCATGAGCACGTTGTCAACACAGGTACATTGACTTTGCCAACATTTAATACCTGTAAGCATGCCTGTTGTGGGGCCAGAGTGGTTCCCCCTCCAACAGTGCCGATCTCAATTGAAGGCATAGTGCAGCTGATGTATAGATCTTCATGCATAGGTCCTGTGTGTTCCATCAGCGTGATGCAGTTAGAGCTCGACACATTTTGAGCAGCATCCTAATAAAAAAAAAGTTCAATATCCATGAATCAAGGTAAAATAAACAAAAAAGCCAACATCACATGTTATAAATAATCAATAATTTCATAATTTCATTCACAGCATTACTGCAATTTGAAATCATGGGTGTCAAATACCTGGAAGCAGGTTGGTGGATATATACATAACAAAATAAAATCACCAAACTCCCACTACATTCAGTCGCTCTGTGGCATAAGCAGAACCTCTGATACTCTTTGCAAAAGAGAAAATGCTTTTGCACCGCAGATGCTGTGTTGGTCACATCTCCGGCATGGAAAATTGCGGAGGATGGGGAAAAGGGAAAGTGTCTATGGGGATGTTCTGCAGATTCTTTCCATGCATTTGCAAGGGGGAGCTCACAGACATTTAAAGCACCCATGCAGCTATCATATGCATTAAAATTGCATATGATGGCCGAACTGTCCATTTAAAAACTAGATCCCTTGCTGTGTGATGTGTGTAATATGTGGAGATTCACTTACTTGTCCACATGCAATGTAAATAGCTGTTACTATGTTTGCAGCATGGGCGTTGTAGCCCCCAATGCTTCCAGCCATTGCAGAGCCCACCAAGTTCTTGTTTATATTGACGTCAACCAAAGCTGCAGTGGATGTTTTTAGTACCTACATTAGAGATAAAAATCATGGGTTAAAATTATGCAAGAGCATGAATAAATAACCCTAGGCTGTAAATAAAACAAACCTACAAAACATTTTCTAGATTTTCTGGAAATCTCTGCTATAACTACACAGCACCAAGACTGTATTTGGAATATGTCAGAACCATTTGTTTTCAATGTAGATTTTATTGAATAATAGTTTACTAACATGTTTCTGCTTAGGTGCCCAAACACTTTAAAACTGTATAAACATTGTCAATGGAGAATTCCATTCACTTTAAAATTCTAGCTGCAAACCCTAAAAAAAAGTTTGCCTTGGTAAAATTCATATTCTCTCTTTTAAAGCCACCGTTAACATAACTGACAATGTGTGATACACCACAAACTAGCGATAGCCAGCATTGGCATTTATTTACCATAAAGTGGTGCCAATGTGTAATCATAGCTGACACAGAGGAATACACTTATTTTCATCTTACCTCTCGTACCACTCTGGCTGGGATGATTGCTTCACAGACTACAGACTTGCCTCTCCCTTCTATCCAGTTAATAGCAGCAGGCTTCTTGTCAGTGCAGTAATTCCCACTTACAGCTAGAAGCTGGATATCTGGAAACTCTTCTTGCAGTCTAGATAGTGCCTGTTCTGTACCCTAACATTAAAAGATGTGCTATCTTAAACAAAACAACCAAAAAAAGCCACACAAATCTCAAACAAAAGACCATGATTAAAAACATCTTTATAGTTTATACTTTATAGTATAAGGAAGTGTTTACTATAGAATAAAAATAGAGGGCATCTACTTTCAGGATTACCCAGCATCAAAAAATAGCTCTACCCTATATTTCCCAAGTTACAGAAAGATACAATAAAAAAAGCTTTAACAGAAGTAAATAAGCTATTGCGTAAAAAAAGTAAAAATATTAATTTACCTTTGAGATCATGTTCATTCCCATCGCATCTCCGGTTTTTGACTGAAAACGGATGTACAGGTTTCTGCCAGCGATGGTGCTCTGGAGTCTCCCCAGTCGTGCAAATCTAATAAAATAGGAATGTACAATCAGTCACTGCTATGTAAGTCTCATCGTGGCAAAAAAGTGAAAGACCAATATCCAGGAAGCTCCAGAATCAAATTTTTACTAATGTGGATAACTCTACACTCCTTTGAAGTACTTAAACACATGTTTTTTGGTTTTCTTATTAGTCCTCTGGCTTAAAACATCTTGTGACTAGTCACATTAATGCAAATTGAACATAAGTGAACAAACACGTACTCTACTGCATTGTGATGTGTGTGTAACCGCTACAAAATAAACAATGGCATTTACACACGTGGTTTACCTGCTGGTGCTGTCAAAGGCATCTTTGATGATTTTAAAGCCTTCAGGGCTGTCTAACCAGGCCTTCACTTCTGCAGCATCACAGGCAGTGGGCAACCTGACAACTGGTCCCCGAGTCATTCCATCAGCCAAGACACGACTGTGAGCGCCTCCTCCAAGCTGAAACAGCAGAAGATTTTCAGTTTTACTGGACAATAACAGGACATCAATCAATACCACTCTTTATATTTGAACATATGACTTATCAGGCTTCTTTTGTTTTATATGTCTCAGTAGATTTAATCTTGGTACAAAAGATTGGATGCAATATGGCTTACCATTATAGCTCTGCAGCCACGGTTTGTGCTAGCCACAAGGCAGCCTTCTGTTGTTGCCATTGGCACCTGATACTCTTTGTGGTTTAGGAGAAGTGGTCCTGCCACACCTACTGGAATGGGCATATAACCGATGACATTCTCGCAGCATGCTCCCATGACCTAGAGAGGAAGGACGCCGTTAAGTAGGAGTCTATAAACAGTAAGCAAGTTTTATTCTCCCGCAAAATCCAGCTTCAGGGATTAATCCACCTATGCAACTATCAAGTTACTGCTGTTGCCCCACACTGGGTGACTTTTTTTGTCTTGTCCAACTCAGTTTTATTGTATTAATTTACCAAGGAGTAGTTGTAGTTCTTGTAAGGCAAATTTTGAAGCGATGAAGACTGGGGCAATCTTGGGGATAGCATTTTTCTGCGAATAGCCACTCCTCTCTCAGGGGTCTCCATCATGGATTCCAATTTATAAGAAGGGATGTGTTTAGCATTCACCAGCCGGATCACCTCCTCATCACTCAGGTACTGAGCACCCTTCTACACGGAATATGAGAGGAAATGTTAAATTTAACCATTTACTGCTGCGACTAAATAAATACGAGTTCATATGGTGAACATAAGTTTTCTATTTTTTTCCTTACATCAGGGTTCCTGAGGATTTGAACACATTCTTCAATAGGACGGGGCACCTCTGGCAATTCAACTTTTTCTCTGTCTTCATCTGATGATGAATCCAAGGAAGAGGAATCTCCTACTACAAAGTTGGTTTTGGGTGGGCTTTCCAAAGGTAAAGGCTTTATCACTGCCTCTGCAGTAGGATAAAATGCAAAGTGTTTTTATTTTAACATCTTAAAATAGTTTATTTTTTAATGTAGCATTACAGATGCATTTCATGGCTTCATCCTTAAAACAACCTACACACAGATAACAGAGTCAATTACCTTTTATTTCTTTTGAGGACACTTGTTCTACTGTACTAAGTCTGGCTTCTTGTTCAGGCTCCTTCCTGCAGCAACTTTCTATTGGTTTCTTCTGCATGGTTACAGGAGAGGTAATGGGATTCTTCAGGGAGAACGTAGATTCTGTCTCAGTTTGTTCAAAGAATATGTATTTAACAGCAAGTAGAAGAGCAAGGCCAAGTGTGATGACCTGCTCAATGTCCATAGTGAGCATTCTGTGGAATAATAACAATATGTCAGGCCATGTTCTGCAGCGGAACCAGTCAGAACCTGCTTAGCAATCCTTTATTACAAATATTGTCCACAGAGAACAATTTGGTGGGATGTTGCCTTTTTGTAACACTATAGATAATTTTATTTAGTAATAAGTGACGCATATGGTTTTCACAATAACAAATTCATTTGGATCCTAAATTTTCCTTACCTAGAGAGATAGAACTGCCAAAGTGGCATGCTGGGCTCAATTCTCTTAGGCATGCTATCATCAAATCCAATGGGAATCTTACTGTTGTCAACGGAAGTGCTGTTTTGAGAAGACGGATCACTTATCCAGCGACTGTGAGCATGAACTAGAACCAGGCCTAAGGACTATAGAAAACAAATAGCTTATTATATAAGAACTATAGTTATTAGAGTTTACCAGCTTAGTAGGAATAAGAGATACTCACCATGATCATTTTTACTCTCTGAGTAACAGGATTTGGCTTGTTGTCTTCTTCCTCTTCTAATACACTGGCAAACTGACTTAGTTGCCAAATAGGCCGGCCCTCCCTACTCTCCCTGGAAAGCTAAACGATAAAAAAGGCAGTTAGAAAGTAGAACAAAGCAAAGATGAAAATATGTGGTATTAGAAATAAATATGCTGGTATTAATTACACATTTACAAACTAGGCATTATCTCTGTATCTTACCTCTAATACCAAGGAAACACATGCTGGGAAGAAGGTCATGAAGGCAAAATAATTAGCTACAACAGACATACAACCGAAGCAGCACATGATTTCCAGCTGCCGCACACCTGAAAAACAAACAGCGATTAAGAGCTTTAAAACACGCCCCCTTTGCATCATGTGCTTTGTGCTGTCTTATGAACACATCATATCAAAGGTAACACTTACCTGACATGGTGCCCACGCCAATAACAAGGCACTCAACAAGGGCATCAAGAGTGAAGGTAGGCCCCAGAATAGCCATGCCCCGGGCAATGTTGTCTCTGACCTCATCCTGCGATAAGACAAATACTGCATGTAATATGAAATTTTACAGTAAATTGGCATTTTGGGAAAAACCTATACGCTATCTTTATTCTATTTTTAACACCTTCCTTTGTTTCTTGTTTGTAATATTAGTACACAGGATTATGCTCATATGGCTTAAACTCATTTTGCACGTTTTTTGGTTTTCAACCAACCACAAGGAACTCAATACTTAATAGTCTAAGTACAGATCGCAAAACTAGATAAGACTATGCAGCATGGTCCACATGTTTATTTTACTTAGAATGTAGGTGAGAACAGTTTGGAAAATAAACACAGGCAAACAGAAGTTAACACTTCTCAAGGTATCCATGGAAGAAAAAATTACTGCCACAACAAATGTTCATACAAATAATTTTGTCTAATATTTAAAAAACAAAGTTTTTATTGCAGGGGAATTAAAGGACAGGGAATAGAGGCTTTGATTATACTAAGGGACTTGTCTGTCAAGGTTATTTTCTATGATGCTATTAGTTACATTGTCTTGAATTTGTATCCAAGAAGGCATGATGATAATATTTATTTTACATATTATGTAACTGCACTCACCTGTGAGTTGGAACTGAGAGCAAATTTGGCTAGGGCACTGGCCTTGGAAAGATCGATCAATAGCAAAAAGAAAGGGAGTGCCTCGCTGAAGAAGAAGAAATGAAAAAGAAGATTTGTGAAACATTTCCATGGGGGATAAATGTAAAATGGTACTGTGCCAGCCTCCAGTATTTGACACTTACTTCAAACCCGTTAATTCCTTGTCCAGGAAGTGAATGACCACTGTGCTGAAGACAAAACTTGAGAAGATAGTAAACAGGCCAGCAATACCTAAGAAGAGAGAGATCAATAAAATGAATACAAAATTCATGGAATAGCGAATTTTCAAAGTGGGACGGCAGAAAACAAAATATATAAAAATGACAAATTGAGTCGAATTCCATAGAAACCATCAGGAAATGTCTGCTGAAATTGAAGCTTTATTATGTATTGTATATGACAGTATGGGACTTATGGGGCCTGCATTTGGGCTGCACTCCAGGGTGTAGGGGCTGGGTCGGACGGCGTTATCCCCTCTATTATACTTTCTCATTTTATGTTTTCCTGTTATGTATCTTGTTATGCACTTCTGTTCCAAATCATTGGTAAGCCAATTACTCTCAGATATGTGGTGACAAGGGATGAAATGATGTATTTGGTGTTCCGGGGAACTACGTTCATGCTATGGACATGCTAACGTGTACATTTACCTGTCATTTATAATAATAATAAAGTTTAAGAAATTTTACAAATTAAACACTTTACCTAAAATGTATTTAGATCCAAGCTGTCTGAGGTTCTGGAACTGGAAGTAGATATACAGAATGGCAATACATCTTGTAATTGTCAGGATAATGATGTCACTGCTGAGTACATCCTGTCAGGAGAAAGAAGAAATGTCAGGGATTACATTATTATTACACCTTATGACACCATTGTACACATGGTGGAGCTTCTGTTTCAACTTACCTCCTCAAACTTTGGGCACTCGTAGTTCCATCCACAGATCTTATCATTCCCAGTGAACATGTTCATTGACATCATGCAGATTGTAATAGTCACAGTACCTACAATCACCTCCCATGGATGAGAAGCCACAAATTGGCCATGCATGCGGAAGAGTCGAGACAGCATCTTTACGGTATTCTTGGTGACCTGCCAGGGATTATGAAATGTTTCAATATTCTTGAACAAATTATATAATAGTATACACACACATGGCGGTAACAACAGTTATGGCCAAGAAAAAAAACTGTATATATTCTTCTAAATCATCAAAATGTAACTATAATTTAATTCTAGTAATCCCATATCGCAATCTGGTTAATGATCATGAAGATGTTTCAAGGTTTTCCTGTATAGTTATTTATGGTTATTACCTTTGTACATATTAACTCATTACACCAATGTTATCGAAAACTAGACCTTGACTTGGTTTGTGTTCAAGTTCAAGAACCAAGTCAAAAAGTTCATGTAAAGAGGCTCCTCGAGTTTTTCATCAGTTTCCGGGAATGATTTATTGATTATAGGTCATTGAACCAGGGCTTAAAAAACCCTATGTGGCAGGTTGCCATGGCGACTAGAAACCACTTCCAGGTACCCAGAGTTTTGAGGGACAATCGGCTTCTAAATGTTTTGGCTGGCTCCTAGATCCAATCAAATTTTCCACCCATGCATTAAACATATGCCAAGCACAACGAGAACTTTAGGACCCAAATCAATTGCTTACGTGGCATGGCTTAAATCAAGGGGCCCCAGCATCATAGGCTTTTTTTAAGGCTGTTCCTCACTGGAATAAAATCTATGAATTGATACGAGTTGTCTAGTGTCTGTGTCACAGAACTAAATCTAAAGAATGTAATAAGTAATAAGGCTCCACAGAGAACAAACATGGATGAAAAATTCTGTATATTACAAATGATGTAATAAGCACAAAAGTAGCCAAGTATCTGATGAGCTTCTGCACCACCGTGTACTCTGAAATGAGGCCTAGTTGAAGGCGTATCTGGGAAATTTCCCTTTTTGTTTTGCCTCTGTGACAAAAGGGGGTTTTCCCAATCCCGAGGCTTTTCCATAGACGCCGTTAGCTGTTATTTACACCAAGTGACTAATGGAAAATATTTATCCGAGAGTCACATGGAATACAAAAGCTACATTTAATGTCTTTTTTAATCATGCATTAAAAGTAAGAGAGACTACTTTCCTTTATGTTTGTTTTATTTATTTTTACGGATATGCCATCTCACTTTTTCATTTAATACACCATTATAAAGTCAGCCAGGATCATCTCCTACACCAAAGGGCACACATTGTATGATTAGGTTAAGCAGGATAACAACATACATGTATAAATGTAATCTGTAAAATACTGTTACATGTTTCTGTTTAACTTTTGTCAGATTAGCTGTGATTTAGATACCGTATTTGACTTGCATATTGAGGAAATTGAATATTTGTTAATTAAGAGAATGGCGATCCGTCATGAACCATACTGACTAGAAATTAAAAGAATAAATACACTGCTGCCACCTGTTTTACAAACAGCATTTGAAACCAAAAGCATCAGCGGTTTGTGTGTATATTATTTATATTATATATGAAAAAAATCTCTTGCGTCCTCACAATTTCTACGTTATAAGAAATAAAAGCTAGGGCCGAGAAAGACCAATTGGGAAACATTACAGTGAAACGAGAGACCTGTTCTGTTACTAAATTTAATACGGCCTTTAATACGGCCTTGCAATAAATTTAAAAAAAAAAAGAATTCCAGAGAAATTGGAATATTTTGACGAGGGTTAAATCATTACCTGATGCCACAAAAATGTCTGTTCTGTTATAAAACAGGCCTAGGTTTACATGATAGGTTAGTACTGCATGACCCCCATCATTACTATGATAAAATGATTGTGATTAACATATTAATTGTGATTAACGTATTAAAAATGCCAGAGTCGTTTGACACGTTCTCACAGGACACCCTCAACATATTTTGTACACCCATAAGGCAGGTCATGTATTGGAGGATTAATAACGTCAATGAAGTTAATATATGCAATACCAGTCAATGTAAATAGGTACGAGGAGAGACAATGCGATGAATATGGATGTTTTTATCATCGTTTATTTATAGAGCTCCATCTATTCATGCAGCGCTTAATACATATATTCAAGGGGTATGACGAGACGAGAATTGACAGACTAAGGCAAACCGAAACATTAGGAGGCTTGGCTTGCAAGCTTACAATCTTGAGGGAATGGGGGGACAAACATAAGGCACAGAGAAAGGGTGAGAGGTAGTGTGGTGGTTGTATCAATGACACGGAAGTTCTAGCAGCTAAGATGGTGCGGCTTCTCTGAAGAAGTGAGTTTTAAGATGTTTCTTGAATGTTGGGAGGGAGGGTGAATGGTGAAGGTTCCTTGGGAGCAGATTCTAGAGATATGGAGCAGCCTGAGTGAAATCTTGTAGACGGGAAAGGGAAGAGGTGATGAGTGAGGAGGAGAGCCTTAGCCCATGGGAAGAACATAAGAATCGAGTAGGAGAGTATTTGCTTATGAGGGCAGAAATGTATGGAGGAGCAGTGTTATGGAGGGCCTTATATGTTAGTACCAGGATGTTATGTCTTATCTTAAATTTTGAGGGTTTTTTCATTTTTTGAGGTTCAATGGAATGATTCAAAGCATGTGTATAAAAGCAGAAATATGTGATGTAAGGGTTAATGAGCATTGCGTTAGAGTAAATGGGTAGGGTGATGTAACAAGTGGGCATCTATTATTTGATGGGTATGTTATATAAACTTGCTGTGGAATGAGGTGATTATCTTGAAAAAGGGTCTGGAGGCGATCCAAAACTTTGGTGGAATATAGGAATCCACATTTCTTTTAGAAATACACACATTATATATATATATATATATATATATATATAAATAATGTAAACACCAAGTATCACCAGATAGAGAAAGATTTTTTAAAAGTGGACAACACACTAGTAGTATCCAACCCAATCCTCAAGTGCCGCAACATGACAGGGCTTGGTTATAATGCGTCAGACACTGCTCGGTGATTTCATCATTTATATGGTAAATCCATCGTTACACAATATATGGTCAATTCATAATTACACTATATATGGTAAGTCCATAATTACAAATAAATTCTGTATTTCACACACATAAATATGTTTTTAACACGTGTACAATGCCTTAATGCCAACAAACAACAAATATAAAAATGTATTTTCTGGCCAATTCTTATCCTTGCATTATAAATGATAATAAACCATTATAATAACCACGTCTGCATAGAGGCGGATCGTTGTAATGGTGCCTATACAATTGTAAGACAGTAATGGTTTGCTTATCAGTGCTGATTTTCAGCAACATTATTATTATTTTTTTATATAGCTCCATATTCTGCAGCACTGTACAAAGACTAGACATGAAATAATTAGTATATAACATAACAAGATGACATAGAGAAACAACGGTGAGGAGTACCTAGATAACAACCCTACTTCTCTGAGGGGTATTTTTGGGAAACGGGCTTCACTTAAGAGGATACGGTACATATCTTATCACTGACAACTTTCATAGCAAAACAGGATACAGTGGCCCACACAACAGTCGGTGAGAGCTCACACAAATGAACACCAGCCCTAGCTAGTCAATTTGTGTATGCTGTCAATCATTATGCATACCTATGGATTCTTATTTGACAAGTCACCCAAAAAATGAATCACCTGTTGTCTGCTTGTACTTTTTTGCAAATGATGATGACTGGTGACAGACTAGTCTGGGGATCTTTAGTTGGAATCATTGAATTTAAAAGATTAAGTTCACCAGTCATACCTCCTTACGGTCTCTTAAATGTGTAAAGTGAGTGAAAGAGAGGTTTTACTCCTCTAAAAACACAGAAAATAAATGTATGTATATGGACTTATTCTACCTGTGATCATGAAAAGCAGAATGGAAGTTGAGAGGACAATAATCGTGAAAATAATGAATCATGCTTGAACGAGCATATGATAAAAGGGCTCCAGCCTTCAAGATACAAAAGACAAAGTGAAAGGCATAAAGATTATGTAGACATATAAGTATAGATGTTACTTGCCTATAAGGTGCCAGGCTTCGCAGACTGGTGCTAATGTCTCTCTGACATTGTATATAAACAGTGAGGTCAGGTCACTCCTACCTTTTTCCCAGCTGCTGACCTCATCACCTAATGACAGGAAAAAGCTTCCCCACTTAAAGGACCCAACTATCGGATAAGCCAGTGGGTGTCCGCAACAATGCCTGATAAAATAAATCTAACTAAAAACAAAAATTCAAGGCGCACACATTTTACAACCCGAACGGCACGTACGATCCACTTACCAGGTTGGTATCCGGTGACTCCCTGCGGCGGCGATAGTAAAGGCTTCGACGCAGTACCGTCAGCACTGCTTCTTGCCACCGCCGCTAAGCGAGTGAGCGAGCCTGTCAGCTGACAAGCTAACTGACACACTGAAGGAAGGGGTGGGGCAAAACTTTGCAAGACCGTCAGTGGTCTCATCCGACAGCCAATGGCCGCTCGAAACAGGTAAGGTCGTCATCTTCCTTGCCATAGCAACCAGCATCTAGGTGAGGAGAGGAGGCGAACGCGCGATCTCTCCTCACTGGCGGGGAACCAATCGCCGCTGCGGACACGGCGAATAGGGATGCGCCGATAGAGACTGCTGAGGGAAATAAGGCGCAGTGAGCTGTGCAAACTGGCCGTGAACTATGGGCAGTCAGACTGTAGCGTGACGAGCACACACCGCCGGCACTGTTGTTGGGTGGACGTTTCATCATCCCTGTAATCAGTGGCTCGTGTTTTTGAAGGAAAAAAAAAAGGGAATTTCATATAATAATATATTCAAATTAACGCCTGCAGCTGGAGAAAAATATTATTCTGAGGTTAAACATTTATTCTGTGGCTTGAAACAGCTGATTCACCACACAAAAGCCACACATCATTTTGCTAATTACTCCGTTAGCAGTGCTTCAATTTGTATCTCATGTGTTTTGGCTCTTTAGGGTGGTGAGACATACATTATATTTATATAGCGCCAGCAGATTCCATAGCGCTGTTACAATCATAAGAATAATAAACAAACAAGTGAGTTGATAGGGTCTGGATGATCTGTAGAGGTTGTTGGTTGTTCAGATGACTTGATTAGGATGTTGGTTGAGAGTGTTGGGAAGGAAAGGTTGTACTCTTCTCGAGTTTTCAGAGAGCTTTTGGTCGTGTATGACAAAGTCTGACGTAACGGTGAAGGCAATTCCACAGAACCGGTATAGCACGGGTGAAATCCTGCTGGTTGCTGGGGAAGATGGTGTTACAGCTCCCTGCAGTTAAACTCCAGTGTAAATCTAATTTAATCTTGGGATGAGGCCACTGTATCTACATTCCAAGAGAGTAAAACCATTTTTAGTTATGAAATAAGTTCTCAGAATTAATTGCAGCTCTGTACGCCCACGCGGAACACGATAGCCGTGTGATGTCACCGTAAGCCCAGCTGGTGCAGTGCATGGATGTGGGCTGTGAGTGATGCAAAATCCTCTACTTACCTTAACCGGAGAGTGACGTGTGTGATCATTGTGATTCATGTCCCTCTTTACAGTGCGCATGTTGACAGTAAAGTGTTAATATGGTAAAGAACTAGAAACAATGTATTAATCTGTCAACATTTCAGTTTGTAGTTTTAAGAACTTACTTTTGTGAACTAGTTATAATATGTAAAACCGGTGAACTAAAAAGACACTTGTCAGCAACAAACAATCTTTCACAATTCGCTAGTTAAAATATTATACATTATAGTATTTTAAATACTATTGTGATCTCTGTAGTTGCAGTGGTAGTTGATTAATACACTCTTGTTTTATTAGCCCTTAATGAGAAATAATATCTGTGACAAACCTTGTAGCACAAGGGCCATACATGTCACATTCAGGGGTCCTAAGCACAGTCCTCTAGGGCAATCAGAGTCGGGAACACCGGCTGTTGTTTTTAATCACTTAAACCCCCAAAAAACAAAATCATAAAAAGAAAACCTAGCTCCCAATTGGAGCCCTCCCTAACTAAACTATGCTGGTCCAGACCAGAGCCCTGCGCGGGACTGCTTTTTTAATCCCGCTCCCGCATATTCTTTGTCCAATCCCGCCCGCTCCCGCAATGTGCATGTTCCACTCCCGCCCACTCCCGCCACATTTGTGGCCAATCTCGCCCGCTCCCGCCACATTTGTGGCCAATCAAGCCTACCTTACCTGAACTGCAGATTTCCCACGCAGTCCCGCAAGGCTGCCCTCGAGTTGCTCCTTCACAGTGTCTCGTCTCTTGCTCCTGGCCGGAGACACTGTAAGGGAGCAGCGAGAAGGCAGCCTTGCGGGACTGCGCGGGATTTTCCACAGAATTGGGAAAGGAGCAATGGCCCACCCTGCTCTCCAATTGCTCCACCCCTGGGACCCATATGTATGATCTGTATAGATCATAGATCAGTCTCACATATCTCTAAATATTGTATATTTTGTATTTGTTTTACATGTCAGGTCTAAGTAAAATAAACAAAACACACACGCACACTGTGAAAGCTTACTATGAACAAGCACAGAGTTATTTTCCTGGCTGTTTTTCCCTGGTGCTATTCAGTATATCAGATCACAATTTACAAAGATCTGAGTAACGTGTGCTGACCTTGTTTTGCAGACAATAACATGGAGGATTCTCAGAATGCCTACGGAGAAATAGAAACAGCCAACTTAGTGGAAGAAAATAAATGCCATTTAGATAATGCCATTAGCTTTTCTGGTTATGATAGTGATGAAACAATAGTAGAGGACTCAATGCTTAGCAGTGAGGAAGAAGAGGACCCATTGCAATTGAAAAGGTAACGTCTCCAACTAAATGCATGTAGACGTGTACTGTATACGGCACTCGTGGTTACAATGTTACAGGCAAGCTAGATTTGCAGGTTTACGTAGGCTTCTTCACTTAATCTGTTTTGGCCAGAGTGCCATATCTGCATATTGCCTAGCATTTCTATGGAAATGTGTCTAGGGTGTATTTTGAAGCAGGGCTAGATGGCATTATTAACGCCTTAAGGACTGGGCAGTTTTTTCTTTTTGTACCCTTTGTGACTGAGGCTGATTTAACATTTTTGCAGTGCTCGTGTTTAGCTGTAATTTTCTTCTCTCTCCTTTAGTTTACCCACACAAAGTTATATATTGTTTTTTTCAGCACGAGGATGGCTTTCTTTAGGTACCATTTTTTGATCATATCATCTAATTTTTTATGAAAAAAATAAAATATGTTGAAAATTGAAATAAAAACTTTTTCACTTTTATCTGAAAAATCTTTTACTCATCTACACAAGCTAATGAAAACAACCTGCTAACTAGAATCTTTTATTTGTCCTGAGTCAGTCTTTGCAAAGTTTTTGGTAGTAATTTATTTTGTGTTTTTTCTCAACATGTACTTCAGGTATAAATGTACGGCACCTGATAAATGTTACTTCCAAACAGCATTCCTAATATGTGTTCAAAAACATCTCCTGAAAACAGTAATACCACCTATGGGGCTAAAAGGCATGCGCAATTCTGTTTTTTAACTTGGAATTTTGATATCTGGTCCTTCAGCCCCAATGCCCTATTTGGGATATTATTGACGCCAGCCAATTCATTTTACCGCATCAAACCATATATTTTTGAAAACTAGACACCCCAGGATATTTCAATTCAAATGGTGATATTTTACCCTTTCCACACACTAATTCTATCGCCAACCTTTGTCAAAGTTTGGGATAGTATTTTTTTTGTTTTTTTTCAACACACAACTTGAATGGTTTCTACTTTCCCAGATTGATGGAAAGCAAGAATTGCTTCATGAAGATCATTGCTGACGTCTTTCCTGCTTGGCATTGTGTTAACACACGCCTGAATGATCCAGATCAGCAAACTGCTAAAACGTCAGCTTTTATAGAGTTGGTCACACTTACTTATGATCAGTTAATCAAAGGCATTTGATTAGCAGCACCTGTCTGCTACTTAGCATTTTAGTCCCTATGGCAGCAGTAAGGGTATATTTAGTTTCTGCGATTATTTAAAACTGTCAGTGGTAACCATGAAAAAGATAACACTTGCGGGGTAACTTTGGTTTTCACTTCCACTCCATCCCCAGAGAGCGTCTATGGTAGAAAGAGCTTGACTAGCCCAATTTTAATACGTAGTTGAATTTCTTGAACATCCCCTCATCCATTGAATTACGCATGTAAAATGAGGGCATTGAAACTACAGTTCTTTTTCCAACTCTTCTAGTAAATAATCCCATCCTGTTTATTTACAGGTTACTTTTACCTAGTGTTTGTACTTACGGTACTTACTTTCTATCCTTTCAGGGACTGGCATAACAACATGTGTAAAGATAATGGCAAAAATAAGATGACCAGTAGTTTTGACCAAACCAATCTTCTAAATCACAATGACACCGTTGGTATGAGTTCCCAATTATACTTATGGAAGTCAGTATGTCTAGAGCCCTTGTTTTCCATACGTCTAAGGCAGTGGTTACATGCATGTGCAACCTATAATACTTCTAATAACAGTAACTCCTGAGCCTGCAGAAGCAAAGCAAAACAAATTTATAAATATTTCCCAAGCTATATATCAGGATTGCTGCTGACCATTAACTGTAGATGAGTGTTTAATAATGCTTCTACTACCCCCTCAATTTTAAGTGGAAGGGTTTTCCATCACCTTTACCCACCATAACTTTTGTAATGACCATTAACTGTATTAGGAGATTGTGAGTTGGCAAGACCACTAGCTGTGTGAACCTAGCTACCAGATCTGCCTAGTAGACAATTGTTTTTCCACTAAAGGAATAGTTGAGAGGAGAGGTGTTCAACTACTTTGCCATTTATTAAGAAAGGACAACAGTGGTAGGTTTCTCCAGCGTGAAGCACCAACCTGGCTGTGTAAAATGCACATAATGCATGTGTAAGGAGACTTTAGAGTCATTGATTTTATTATACATTGTACAGGGTCAGCCAATGCCTTCTTGCAGTAAAAGCTCACTATGTGGACCTTAATAATGTATTATGAAGTCAATGAGCTAAAGCACAATTATTTTGCAAACTCTCCCTTTAGTGTATTACCCCAGTGTCAGTTTTCAAAATAAAAATTCTTTTACATGTACAAGGAAGGTAATTGATATATTTTTATTTTTTATTTTTATTTCTGCAGTTTTGGGGCCCGCAGAGTCTCCTACGATAGAGGTCAGAAATGTATCTTAAAATATGCGATTTAAAACATTTCTTTTAATTGTATTATGTTTGTTTTTGACTAAATTGTAAAAGAAATTTGACTTAAAATATACTGATTGACAAGGTATAAATAACGGTGCTTAAAATTATTATATACCAAACATATTAAAATAAATAAAAGGCTGCAACGTATAATGTGCTCTTTCCAAACATGCCAAAAACAGTGAAAGTACAAAAATGTGAACAAGTTGCACAAATATTTTGTTATGAACAATATATATTTGCAATGATCCAAATTTTCACTTCATTTGATTACATATGTAGGAAAAAATCCACAAAAATGTAAGGACTTTTTGACAAGTGCATGAAATAACTTAGGTTTAAAATGATTTTCCTTTATGGAAATAGTGTTCGTTCTGCTTAGTGGATACCTTCTTAGATGTATTAAAACATATTTTATTTTATGAGATGTTTTCTTATCCTTGAGCAAAAACTATTTGTAGAATTGGACCCTTATACCCATTTCTAGGTATAGGGATTTTGATATATAATCCTCTAACAGGCAGTAATAAAGCTGAATAAGAATTAGTAATGGAGAGAGGAAATCTTAGTTTTGCAACTCTTTGTGCACATTTTTTCATGTGTTTGACATGGAAAATTAATTACCATAGGGATGGGAACTGCTGTAATCGGATTAATTAACTTTTGTCTTGAAGTTGCAAGTGAAAATAGAACTGTTGTTTTTTTTAATGTTTTAGATGCAGGACATCGGGAGTTTATTTGAATCCCCTAAGAATAGACTGCTTTTCAGTAATAGTATGGCATCATCTATTGATGAGAATGTGTTACTTCATGCAAACCTAGGAAGAGAGCAACCTCTAAAATTATACTTGGATCCTAATGCCGTCTGTGAAGTAAATGAATCACGCACTGCAGTAGAAGACAGAGAGGACTGTCTGCCTAGCCAGTTATCTTGCATGTCAGATCCAAAAACATTTGTGACACCATCGAATAGTGATGACTGGGAGTTACATGCTTCTGAGTCACAGATATTATTTCACAGCCCAGAGTACCTTTTATACATGGACATTTTCCCAGAGATCAGCACCGATCTCTCATTTATATTTGAGAAAGGAATGAAGACCCATGAGCAAACAGAAATACCCATGCAAGAGCATGGAGAAAATGTAGCAGAGGACAGGCAAAGTCCCGACAAAGAGAAAAAGAGATTTGGGCTTGAGGAATGTCAAATGGAAGCATCAGAGATCAGTGTGTGTTGTGAGAGCAAGAAAATAAGACACAGTGAAAATTATACAAATGTAAGCTTAAATATTAATGAATATCACTTTGGAGTGTCTTTTGCAGCATACCCACATATATATATTTTTTAAGTGAAGCTGCTTCTTTGGATTATATATTTTCTCTATGCATACCCTATCTTTTTAAGACTTCCTTTACAAATTTGTATGCAATTTTGGGTTTTGTAGCCTGTGATTTGCTAACCCCTTTGTGAAGGAAGACATACCAGCTACGCCATCATAAAATGCCCCTATGTCACCACAATCATGGTGATCGCGGGGCCACTGCTGCTGTGTCTGCCTGGAAGTCTGGGCAGACCAGCAACAGCAGAAAAGCCATCCTTAGCCTCTGAACGCGCCATGAAGGGAGCAATGATTGATGCTTAACTCCACAGGCAAAGTCAGGGACAAATCGCTCTGTTCAGCACAGACTGTCTCCTGCTAACCAATACCTTCATTGTGCAATGTTAACCCCTTCAATGCTGCAATCAAGGCATTTTTAGGTTAATGTGTGTGTCTTCAGTCCTCATAAGCTTGTAGGGACCAAACCACAGTCCTTTAATTCACTAAGCATTTACTTTAATTATAATTTGTTGTGAGACACTAAAACTAGACTAGATAGCGGCGGTAAAACTCTCTCTGGTCCCTTCCCCATCTAGCCTACCTTATGTTCGCGGCATGGCGGGAGTTGACGGAAACGGAAATCCATAGGTTCGCCGACAGGGGTTACAGGGCAGTGCGAGTGTGCCTATTGGTCGCCTACAGGGACCTTCTCTGGCAATAAGCATCGTACAAGCGACTTTATTGGTCGTTCGTACGGGCATTTAACTGTTGTAGCAGGGAGACCGGTGGTCTCTCCAGGCCAAGTTACGGCACCAGGATTTTAAAAGTCTGTACAAGCGAATGCCAGATGAGACACCTGCTGGCAACCAATAGAGTTGCTTAAATTATCATTTAAACCCCTGGCGCCAGAGCTGCTGCGGTACGCGTTAACCCAGTATTAACCCCTTATACAAAACCGGAAAAAACTAACACGAAGAATATCCACAAATATTCGCCCGAATAGAAGACAGGAACGGGCGAATATTCGCAAAATACGAACATTTTTTTTGTTGTTGAAGACGAGCATGAAGACCTCCCTGGTGCCCAGGTCTAACTAAAACATTTGAAAAATTAGCTCCAAACCCAGGGTAGAAGAGCCATCAAAAAACCTTTTAAAAAATAGCCCCAAACCCCCACAAAAGAGTAGCGGAGACACCAAAAATGTTTAAAAGATGCCCCAAAACATCATGCCATGTGCACAGGAAACAAACGAAATCCCGAGATTCATTCAGATACGTACAAGAAATGTGAAAAGAAGAAAACCTCAATCTCGCATGGTCCCATTCAATTTGTAGTTCTGGTGTCCCCTTGGAAAGGTAAGTGGAAAGTCTTTGAGGTGCCCTGGCTTTCTTCTTTCACATAATATAATGCTTAAAGGAGTTATCTTGATGTTTAGGGCTAATTGTACCCCAAAGTATGAAAACTGAAATGTGCATCTTCCAGTTATCACCTAACACTGTCTGAGAAACTGTGGGGTATTGCTAAACTTCAGGGGGTGCTAAATACAAATTACAAGTTGTTTCCATAATTGCACACACCCAGAGAAAAAATCTACTGAAATATTGCTTTTGTATATATTGTGGTTGTTAAAAATGTAAAAAAAATAATTTTACTGCAATTATTGGCACTAAAATGGTTAAATAAAAAGTTTTAAAAGACCCCTAGTAAAATACTTTGGGTGGTCAACTTTCAAAAAATATAAACTTTTGTTCAGCAGTTTTGTTTTGTTTTTTTCTAGCTGCTTTTGGCCCAACTCCCAGCATAAGACATCAATCATTCAAATCGAACTACCTGTAACTACCAAAAATAAATGGAAATGCAAATCATATTAGGTGTTTCCAAAATCAAGACAAATACCTAAATATTTTTTTTTAATTTGCATGACCATGTATTAAATAGCATTGGTAAAACTAAAACATGCCATTTCTCTTTTAACTTAAATGTCTTATACAAATACATTTCCCTTACAGCTATATTCACTCAATAATGTTTAGAACTCAATGGAAGAAAAGAATCACTGTTTTTCTTTTTTAGGTTTCATGTGCTAAAGATGAATTGATTCCGTCATCACTTGAAAATCTGCAGCTTGACATTAAGAATGGAAAATCCAATGAAAATCTGGCTTTGGCATGTGATGTAAAGTAAGCTTCTTATGGTAGACCATTTCTCTAAATTGGGCAATATATGTACTACGTCCTGTCTACTTGTAAAGCAAAGTCAACTATACTAACAATACTAATTGCGTCAGCGCAACTAGCTTGGTTCCATCTTATTGAGATCATTCTTACATGGGTTTGGGTTGGCTTATTTTTGGCTGTTTTATTCCATCATATGATCTGCAGAGGATATCTTTGCCATCTTCACTTTAGTGTGACTACAAAGTATATGACTTATTCATGGAATCCTGCATTTTTAATCAACTTCAAGAATTTGTATTTGAGTTTGTACCCTCTCTAAGAACAGAATTTGAATGCAATACTTTCAAATGAAGATATCATTTTTTTGCATACTTATGTAAATGAATGCAACTAACAACATTTCGTGGCATCCCTGCCATCCCTTAATATCCTAAATAAAGGCCTCATTGCTTTTCTAATACATCTCATTCTGACCTGGGTTATGGCAGCCCCTCTGCATTGTTACCCCATTGTGTGGCAGGACCTGGTTTTTTTAGGGAGAGAGTTAATTTGGTCCCATGATCTCATAAAGGGCAATTCAAGCTCTTCACTAAACTAAAGCATACAGCACTGAATTAAATGCTCCAAGAAATATAGTTATTTTACGAAGAGATTCTTTTCTTACTTTGACTGTGATTGTTACTGCTGAATAGAAAATACATTTTGTAGAATATTATAGAATTATATTTAGTGACATTTAGTGATATTTAGTTTTATTTATTATTTAAAATATCTTGTATGATGCAGGGTTACACAAACACTTAGTAAGAAGAAGTCAAGGAATGCCAGGCCGTCAGCTAGATGTCTAGTACCTGTATTATCTAAGAGCAAGAAAATCTCAGACAGCAAAAGTAAGTTCCCAGAAGAATAACTTAATAAGAATAATAATGGGAAACAGTCATTTTACCTCAAAACCGCTTTTAGTTCATTGGAGACCTGTCATAATAAACCTATAAATCAATTAATCAGTGAAAACCATTTATCATCTGTGTTATTAAGCCATTGGAGACAGTTATTATTAGTTTGTTAATAAACTAAAGTATATATTTTAAAGCCCTGATATTCCTCCTAATTTTCTCAGACATAAACCAAAGACCCTCCACAGATTTCCTGTTTGCAGTGTCCGTATAATGTACAATATACACATACACGCGCACAAAATACACAAAATAGAAGTGCTCCTGTTACAGCCGATCCCAGCATTCAGCTCAGATACATTTGTTTGGCTGCCGCTACTTACTTTGATTTCGATGGAAGTGCTACAGCGATGTGTAGCGAGCAAACTTTGTTACATTTTCCAACCCAATAGCAAATAAATCCATGCACCAGTTTCATTGCCATGAAATGTATCCATTATCCAATGCAGAATGGACTCAAAAATTTGAGTACCTATTCAGACATCATCTAAATATGCAGAATCAATTTGTTTGACATTTTACAGCTTTTGCACTAGCTCATCAATGAGAGGCATTACATTTTAACAGTTCATTTGGTTTCCTGAACTCATCAGGTTTGGGTACTAAAGTAATAAGGCTTGACCAGCTGCTATGAGACTCCTACTATTTATAACCCTGTGAAATAGGGAGCCAAAGTTAAACAATTTCCTGTTGCTCGTCACCCAGGTGTACTAAAAATGTAAAATATCAACTGTATTTTTCTCGTATGAATTCATAGGGGTGCCATTAACTGTGTCACACATATATTTAACATTTTGGAGACCTACCAACGCCCCTGGCTTTAACCTTTTCTGAAGCAAGGTTTTTGCAATAGAATGCCACTTTTTAAACCATTTGTGGTACGGCACTTGACAGGATACCTCTAGGGCCATAATTCAGTGAGGCTTTTGGAGACCTAATGAGCTGTAACACTTCTATTTAAACAATTGCAGCCTTAGCATGCTGGCCCCTTAACCCCTTAAAACCTTTATGACGTCCCATGCTGTCATGAAAAAAATGTCACAAACACCTATCATGACGGCATGGAATGTTATGAAGAAAGTAGTGGTGTGCACTCAATATGTATAAAGTGTCATATTTGCCTGTAGTCAACCTTGTCAATAATATTATTTTGTGGAAAGCAAAAAAAGTCTAGTTCTAAGTCTGTAATCAAAGTAATTGTTCTATGTCCAGTTCACATGACTGTAACAGTGTCTAAGAGCTTTCACTTCTTTGACCTTAAGCTGGAGAAGCATTTGGTAGCCATAATATATGAGTATGCACAGTATTATTTAGGCTTTAGCTGGGCTAGAATGATAATGCTTGCAAATAATCATTTTTGACAATTTTTGTTCATGCACAGATGTTTATCCACACCACATTATTGTTA
>VKOC01028465.1:0-20328 GCA_009364415.1 Spea multiplicata
TAAGGCATTTCTGGGGCAGAGTAGCAAGCCTGCGGGCAGATGTGCATAACTGGGGGAGGGCAGGTTGGAAAATAAAAGGAAATAACAAAATATTTTTCTCAATCATTGCTTTTATTTAAAAAAAAAAATAGTTTACATAGTTTACGTGAATTAACATTTACTGGTAAAACTATTTTCTTATAGGGTTGTCTTATATTCAGGCTCTTTTTTTTTTCTTTTCCTAAATTAATATTCAGATTTTGGGGGTCGTCTTATAATCGAGCAAATAAGGTAATATTAGCAATAGTGCATATATGAAAATAAAGGTACAAACACACAAAACAGTGATTAAACACAGAAATCACTTATCAGAGAAAATTGCAGGAAAGTCCGTGTTTCTCTAAAAAAAATATGGGGTTTGAACCTTATTTATTTTTTTTGTTCAATTAAAAGGGCACACAGCACTTTCACGTTCTGATTCTACAAACCCAGCCATGTTTCTGGCATAACTATGATGATGGTAGCTGCTGTTAACCCCTTTATGACCTGTAGTATTTCATTGCACTCTAAATAGATTGCTCTTCATGTTCCACTGATTTTACGATGATGTCTGGCTGGGTTTCTAGATAACATTAATAGCCTTCTTAGCCCTAACAAAATGTATTTTATGGTAAAAATGTAAGGTGCCGCATTAGCCCTTACTATTCCCCAAATACAGGCATTTGCATGACTGCCCCAGAATTATTTTTCCGCTGTTCTTTGTAATAAACTATTTATGATGAAACACAATTTAGTTGTAGAATACGAGGTGTTAAGGAATATCAGTCTATGCTCCTGTTTTTACACATTTCTAAGAAGGAAAAAATTCACATTAGAGAAAATAAACCCTGTTTGGGGAGGTAGTAACCGCATGAGTATTTTCTGCTGTCTAGTTTAGCGGTATTTTTCTGTCCTTGCTATTACCATTGGCATATCAACTTTACTGTTAAGTGTTTTTGATGTCTAGATCCACATGCTTTAAAGGGCATTTACATACTAGTTTTGGATGTCATAATTGCTAAAATGCTTCAAATATTACTTTGACCACTATTTTTGTGAGGTGAATAGTAGTAGTTCTATTATGTTCTAAGTTAACTTTTTTTGTTTTGAGTTCTTGCTCTGAGTACTTCTGTGACGCAAATCAGACTATTGGTGCAGCGGTGCTCTGGATAGATAAATTAACCTTTCTGTAAGTTGGTCGTCATCGGCCGTTCCAGAGCTCTAAAGCCACCTTTTACAGGGAAGAACAGGATCCAGCAAATCAATATTAAGCTGTTTGTAGGGGTTGGAAAGCAGCATAGGAAAATCAGCAGAATGCCAAGCGGCTGGGGTTAGCATAGACATTCACAAACAATGGAAGAAACAGAAACGTATCTGATTATAGCTTCATACAGGGGTCTAAAATTTGGTTTGGATCAAAAAAATTACGAGCCAACTTTTTTTTTCTTCTGCAATAATGTTGTTGTTTTTTTATATTATTTGATATTATACTTTATTATATGTAGGTATAATATTTATTTACCTCCTGGTCTGCAGTTGAAGGATGTTTATTGGGCCATTATGACAAAACACATCTTTCTTCAGCTCTGCACAACTTTCTATGGTACCACAATTAACCCATTGATGACAAAATGGTGTTTACACCATTTTGACTTAAACCTACATGTTTAGCCATTATTCCTCTGTTTTATTATACCTGGCAAATATATTATTTCATATTAAACCATATTTGTGCCAATATTCATAAACCATGTTGCTAATAAATATTACTTATTATTCACATAAAGCACCCGCTACTTTTTAACAGAAAGCTAAAAAAGATTAGAGCTGAAGCCAAATCACACTAAAACTAAATGACTAGCAAGGTCTTTTCTCTAATAATTACCCCACATGCACAGAACTATAAATAAAAACGCCAGTAATCTGCTCTGTCTGTAGAGGACTGCCTCATCCATTATAGATTGGGGCATGTACTTGTGAAATCCTACGCTCATTTACACACATGCCAACACCATATACTGTAATACTATATGCTGACGCACCCACACATGCACTAATACTATACTGTAACCTACACAACGCCAATATCATATTAATATACAAATGCACACGCTATCCAACAAGACACTGGCTGACAATATACATATATAAAATACACACACATTTAATCTGGAAAAACAATACAGTACATATTCTGACTCTGGCACTATGTGTATGTATATGTGTGTGTGTATATGTGTGTGTATATATAATCTCAATATCATACACTGACACCGTAGTATACACTAGTTCCCTCCTTTCTCCCTCTCGCTTCATGGAGACCTGCCGTATCACTGCTTACTTTCTGCTATCCTGAATCAATGCTTCCCTTTGGGGAACAGTGAATAGGGTGCCGTGAGAGGCCCAGTGGGTCATCTAGCCTTTGTTACGTGACCCCGATAGCCGCTTCACCCCGCCCCCACAGGAAAGTATAGGATGCCGGATTCACAATGATAGACCTGGACAGTTTTTACCTCCTTATCTAGTAAAACCCTGGGCGCCAGGAAGTGGTTTGTAGTTGCCGTGGTGACCTGGGGCCCCCGGTTTGTCAAACCCTGGGCTCATATATATGGTGCTTGACACCCAGGCAATTATCTTGGTTTTCGTTCTTTCACGCACACTTTTTGTGGTGTGTAATAACTGGGATGCATTCTGTTGGTTTCTATAAGATATTTGGAAGCTTGTAACAGTTTCTTTAGACTTAATTACATGCAAATCATGCATAAAATCATTATTTTTCAGCTAAAATACAGATACAGAAGAAGTTTCAAAACCTCAGGTAATTTCAAATATATATACACTACTCAAAATAATAAAGGGAACACTTAAACAACACAATGTAACTCAAACTTCTGTGAAATCACACTGTCCACTCAAGAAGCAACACTGATGGGCAATCAATTTCACATGCTGTTGTGCAAATGGAACAGACAACAGGTTATAGGCAATTAGCAAGACACCCCCGTTAAAGGAGTGGTTCTGCAGGTGGTGACCACAGACCACTTCTCAGTTCCTATGCTTCCTGGCTGATGTTTTGGTCACTTTTGAATGCTGGCGGTGCTTTCACTCTAGTGGTAGCATGAGACGGAGTCTACAACCCACACAAGTGGCTCAGGTAGTGCAGCTCATCCAGGATGGCACAGCAATGCGAGCTGTGGCAAGAAGGTTTGCTGTGTCTGTCAGCGTAGTGTCCAGAGCATGGAGGCGCTACCAGGAGACAGGCCAGTACATCAGGAGATGTGGGGGAGGCCGTAGGAGGGCAACAACCCAGCAGCAGGACCGCTACCTCCGCCTTTGTGCAAGGAGGAGCACTGCCAGAGCCCTGCAAAATGACCTCCAGCAGGCCACAAATGTGCATGTGTCCACTCAAACGGTCAGAAACAGACTCCATGAGGGTGGTATGAGGGCCCGACGTCCACAGGTGGGGGTTGTGCTTACAGCCCAACACCGTGCAGGACGTTTGGCATTTGCCAGAGAACACCAGGATTGGCATATTCGCCACTGGCGCCCTGTGCTCTTCACAGATGAAAGCAGGTTCACACTGAGCACATGTGACAGAGTCTGGAGACGCCGTGGAGAACGTTCTGCTGCCTGCAACATCCTCCAGCATGACCGGTTTGGCGGTGGGTCAGTAATGGTGTGGGGTCGCAATTCTTTGGGGGGCCGCGCAGCCCTCCATGTGCTTGCCAGAGGTAGCCTGACTGCCATTAGGTACCGAGATGAGATCCTCAGACCCCTTGTGAGACCATATGCTGGTGCAGTTGGCCCTGGGTTCCTCCTAATGCAAGACAATGCTAGACCTCATGTGGCTGGAGTGTGTCAGCAGTTCCTGCAAGAGGAAGGCATTGATGCTATGGACTGGCCCGCCCGTTCCCCAGACCTGAATACGATTGAGCACATCTGGGACATCATGTCTCGCTCCATCCACTAACGCCACGTTGCACCAGAGACTGTCCAAGAGTTGGCCCATGCTTTAGTCCAGGTCTGGGAGGACATCCCTCAGGAGACCGTCCGCAACCTCATCAGGAGCATGCCCAGGCGTTCTAGGGAGGTCATACGGGCACGTGGAGGCCACACACACTACTGAGCCTCATTGTGACTTGTTTTAAGGACATTACATCAAAGTTGGATCAGCCTGTAGTGTGGTTTTCCATTTTGTTTTTGAGTGTGACTCCATATCCAGACCTCCATGGGTTGATAAATTTGATTCCAATTATTGTAGCTGGAAACGGCTGCTTTTAACAGAATATCTTCCAAGTAAACTTTAAGTCCCTTTATCAGCAGCCATCACTCCTGTATTCTAATGGCATGTTGTGTTGCAATTATGTTAAACTTTTACACGTGTGTATGTATATATATATGTGTGTGTGTGTACGTGGAGTTTTGTATTTATAATCTCAAACTTAGATATTTTTTTTTTATATCATCTCATGGTTGTTGTGGGAGATCAGACGCAAATTCCTTGTCTGGTATATATGGCGTCTGTCTAGAAACCAGTTTTTCTTCTTTTGACAAACCCAGGATTGTATTTCTGTCTGCCTGTCCTCTGCTTATTTCCTTGAGCTAAACTGCTTCATGCGTCATTGCTCCCCAAGTTATGATAACCAATGCAAGGTAGACAACTGCTTATGTTTGATAACTGTGTAGATCTGCTAGGTGGCATCACCACGGGCATGAGCAATTCAAGTTTATGCATTGTAAGAGCAGAAACTACTTCAAGGTACAGTTTATTGGCATCGACTGCTGACCAAGCAGCGCTTACTGATCCAGCGTGAGTATATAACATACCAAGATGCATCTTGAATTTACATATCGCAGTTGTTTTGATGTGTAACAATATACAGTCCCCTTCGCTGCCCTTTTTTCTCCATTTGTGAGGAGCAGCTGTTCTACTGGTTTGGTCTACTGTTTGGTGTTTGACCCTGCTTATCACAGACAACCAGTCACCTACCTGTTGACCGCCATCACCTAACATTTGCCAAGCAATGGCTCTAGGCATCTTCTTTCATTGGAAGTGTGTTCATGTCAGATACCTTTTGTTCTGCGAAGTATAAATTGGTGCTAGTCGTGTGCTATACGGACTGTGTGAGAGTTCATTGCTTCTCCAAGAAAAAAAAAAACCCTAGATAGACAGACATGATGGTTTCTCTTCTCGGGGTTTCTATGAATATTCCTCCTCATAACAGTGGAACTTTTTGCATAGCTCCATTCATTATAGTTATCTATAGTTTGTGCTTTAGTATAATTCCAGTTGTTTGGTTTAAGGACCAACAACCGGTAAGGACCTTTGTCTTCTGGGAAGGCGTGGAACTGGCACTGCATGTTTTTCAGTTAACGTGGATGAGATTTCTTGAGTCACCTTACAGATTCAGCTGTGAATTGTGCAAGTCCAGCTCAGGCCCTTTCTGCAGTAGAAGCTAGCTTGGGTTGGTCTTGGGTTATAATAACGCGTAGTGATATGGGAAAGCTGAAATGTTTACCTCTCTTGGGAGCCTTCAGTGAAGTGAGTACACCCTTCCAGGGTGGAATTGGTGCTAGAAGCACTGTCGGTTTTTGCATTGTTCATGTAATCTGTTGCTACTTCTGGGGTTTTGTTTATGGAATGTAAATAACATTGAAGGACCAAAGCTGAAAAATGAAAAAGGTGTGTGTGTGTATGCTCAATATTTTCATAGTTGACTCACATAAGCCCTCCATTGTCCAGCACTCAGTGTGTCTCCATTTGGTAGATGAACTCTTAGTGCCAAGGCCCCACGGATATCACCATAAACATAGACAGACGAGGATGCTGAGGTGGCCGGTGAAAAAATTATTTAACCCCTTCAGGACTGGGATTTTGATACTAATGTGTCACTAAAGGACCGGAGCCGTTTTTGTGTTTTTGCTATGTCTTTCTTCAACTGTAATTTGTCTTATCAATTGGGGCACCCACACAAATCATATATTGTTTTTTTCGGCACAAGTAGGGCTGAAAAAGTAGTAGTAGCTTTCATTTGAAACCATATTAAGCTGTTTTGTTTGAAATAAACTGTAAAAAGTGGGTGGGGGGCGCATTTTTTTTTTACAGTTTTGTATACATACAAATTGTACACACATTGAACCAAATGGGGAAAAAAGCATCCAAATATATTCATTAACTTGTCCTGATTTGGAAACCACCAAATATGGCCAGGATTTTCATCTATTTTGACCAGTATAGGGCAAATATTGCAAGGCATGCATCACGTTTTAAAATGTAATTTTTTCAAATTTGGCATGGTAGGCTGATAACTGCAATTGCTGCTTTAGATTTCGTCTTCTATTTTGTATAGAATATGTGCAACTGCAGAAAACACCAAATTGTGTTCACCAACATCCCCCGGTTCCATGGTTCATGCATTTTATGAGGAAGCTATGAGGGCAAAACTGGAACATGAGCATTATAGTTTTCAAATTTGGAATTTTCAGAAATGGGTTTACTGGGCCCATATCCCATTTGGGACATTTTGGAAGCCCTCCATAAATATATACTTTTATGGGGTAATTTACAGTGGGGAGCTTCCAAAATGTCCCAAATGAGATATGGTTTTTCTGCGGTTGTGTTTTCAGCCTACAGAATGACTCCATGGGAGTGATCTCAGGCTCGGGGGAGTGGCTGTGCTGGTTTACCCAGACTCCAGCAGCTGTGCCCCCACGATCACCACGATTGTGGTGATGTGGGGGGCGGTTTTTGGGGATGACGTACCTGGCTGCATGGTCTAATGGTGATGTATGACCAGGAAGTACCAGGTACATCGCGGTCCTGAAGGGGTTAATCAACAGATAAAACAAGCCTTATCTGCATACAGTTGTAACATTTAATGACTGTATCTACTATGACAATTGGCATAGCATGATTGCGACATTAGAATACTGCCACAGGACATGTATAAGGGAGATAGGTGGTTAGTTTTGGTCACAGCGACTTGAAGCTCTTGTAGCTTAACACGTACCTGTGTGTTTTTTTTGGGATGTTGCAACCTCGTTACCATGTGGGTCTCCAGGAACTATCCAGTGTATACTAAGGATCTGTGGACGATGCTGAGAACATCAAACATTGAGAACATTTACAGTTGTTTCCTTTTTAGAATGTAAGCAGGTATTGCCTGTTTTAGCGCAATATAAATATTGTGGATGTCTCTTGGAAAATGGGGTAAGGTACTTTCAGCACCAAAGAGAGTAGATGAAGGGTTAATCCTAATCCTAGTTGGGGGGGGGGGGAGGTACAGGACACCACACAAGTAATGCGGATCCAAAAAAATCATTAACCTTCCTGGGCAACCAAGATCTAAGTGTACAGCTGATTAGAGCTTGGACCAAATACCCTTCAAAAAAAGGAATGTCTTATATCTCTGCTTCCCAGAATAAAGACTTGGTTGGTTTTGATGGGTTTTGAGTTTCTACAAACCCATCCCGACACCTAGTGTTTTGGGGAGCGGGCACCACCCTAGCACCGTTGAAAACACTGGTGCCTCAACACCAGCAGGGCCTCAACACCAGCACTGCCAAACCCTCCCAACAGTCTGCATGCCCACAGGCCATGCGCTCTCAGTCCCCATACTCTAACTTCCAATACCGGCGCTCAGACACAACCAGTGTGTGGAGCCTGCGAGGGAGCAGAAAAAGGCTACAAAAAAAGTCTGTCAGTATGTGTTGCTAAGTGTGGTAGTATTAGGCATTAGGCCTCTTTAAGGCATTGCAAATGAGGCTGTCCTGAGCCGAGTAGTTTGACACGGCATTATTTCATCAACACAAAGTTTTCAATACTTTATTTTCTTTGTATAAATATTTTTACTTTCTGATATAAAGAGTAACAAG
The DNA here is from genome assembly GCA_009364415.1 of Spea multiplicata. Classification (NCBI taxonomy): domain Eukaryota; kingdom Metazoa; phylum Chordata; class Amphibia; order Anura; family Pelobatidae; genus Spea; species Spea multiplicata. The sequence continues at coordinate 7,894 of VKOC01028465.1, forward strand.
TGTGAATGACCTTCTAAAATAAAACCTTAACAATCTCTATTTTAATACATGTTTGCAATGAATACCTGCTTGAAAAGAAAATGTCTAGAAAATGTGAGGTTCTTTTTATTTTGGTATACTGTGATTGTTTTAATTTTGTTCTGATACATGTACAGTGATAGAATATGTTGATGTCTTATGAATTAAAGATGATCACTACTTGGCTAGGTCGGTGGCCTTTGGCACACCACCTGTTTCTGATACGCTTGCCGTACTGGTTTGTCCCATTACGTATCTGTGCCTTGTGTTGAGTATCCAATTGTTTTTCATCTTTTCATAGGTAATGCAATGGTCTCTGCAAAACGTTCTGTGTTTGAGGTGGAGCTTCGTAAGACAGGCATATGCAGGCTCATCTTCTTTCTTGAGGGGACTATAATTTCTACTCTTACGACAGCTACATAAACAGACAAAATTGCAAAGATCTGCCCTGTGTCGAGTATGACAGCCACGACCCGTGGCTCTCCCGTTGGAGGGAATGAAAGCCAGGGCCAGGCTCCAGATGGACAGTCTCAGCCACCCATCCAACAGAATCAGGTATGCCATCTCCAGCTGCTTGTACACTTTTAAGAGATGTTATATTATGGGAATATTTCAATTTGTCGATTGTTATAGGCTAGCTGAAAGCAAAAAAATTGCAGGAAAAACAAAATCAAGGCCTACTCATTATTGTTAAATATGCAATGATATAATTGGGCATTCATGCAGGTCTTAGATGTTTTTGTTGTATTTTTAAACATCAAGGGTTATGAGTAAAGAAATGTCATTGTAGCGACCAGTAGAATTAGTCTTTTAATGCGGCACCAGAATTGGTTAGTGTAAAATAAGAATGCGTGCTGTCTTCTGAGACGGTGCTCTTACTAGTGCAAGAAACAATTTACCCCGATCGTAGGTGCTACACGTCCAGCATATAGTGCTGCTTCCATATTGGATTCTGTAGTGAGGTGTGTGGGTCATCTCATTGAGCTAACCTGAAACCTAATCTTTTAATTTTATTAATGAGAAAACAGCAGTAACGTATGTCTCACTTATGTGAAAGTATAATATGTAAAGACAACTAATGTTAAGGTATTCTTTCCCATGGGTGTTAAATTCCAGGTTGTTTATTGTATACTCTATATCTTGATGTCCAGTAGACAATCTTAAATTAAATTACCACAAACCGGAAGCAAATTTTTTTCCCCAAGTGCTTTTATTTTGACATTCCTTATACAGTCCTAATGTATTTACATGTTATACTTCCACTGTTGCACTTTCACACATAAGACACGTGCCTTAGTGCCATTCTATTATAAATAAATTTGACTTTGCAATTCCATTTCTGCATGTCTTTTTGTTATGTTTAGTTGGTGTATCCCCTTCTTTGATGCGTCCAATTACTTAGTAGCTAACACTGGATTTAAATGTTCTTTATGGCTGTTTTGGAAGCTTGTACCAAAATGCAGAACTGTCTCAGTTGAGGTTGACAAATAGCCTGCGAAAGCCTCACTGAAACTTTGTGCATGGAAATATTTTCTCTGTCTCTCGTAGAATAAAATATATACAGGTTTCATACTTTTTTAATGTATGTTTATTGGTATTCATATGTATATATATATATATTTTTTTTTTTTGCTTTTCAGCCTAAATCTTTTTTTCTTTTCCATGACCTAAACTTGTAGATGCATTTTCGGTGTGCAAATTGGCATTAGTTTTTTACTATTTGCTGGAATCCTTCCTTCTACTACTTTTTACAACCTGGAGATTTTTTAAGATCTGTCTTCTAGTATTTCAGTGCATATGATAAAGCACACTTCATCATCGCATACTTTATTTGATACTTTAATATGCTATATTTTGCTGTTATGGTTCCTTGTAAGTTAATGAATCTGGGGTGAACACGTCACCCATGTTACGAACATACAGGTGCCATCAAACCGCCCTTTTAACATGGTGACAAAGGAGTTATGCCACAAGCTGGTCTCTTTTGTCTATCTTTACTCAGAGTATCCCCAAGACCTGTGAGCATTCCCAGAAGCTGCCTTTGTATGCTGCCCGGTAAAATTATATTGCTGCTGCACTAGACTCCATCTGAGCAACTTGCTATTCTGCCCATGGAGTAGGGTTGTGATAAATTATTAATTTGATGTCACGATATGGCTGTAACTTGCAGATCCCCTGCCATGTTCTTTTACAACCCTTGAACAAATCTATTCTTTTGACAGTGAGCTTCTACTCAAGTGAACTATTTGTTTTAAGGTTCCATCCAACCTTTCCCCTGTCCTGCTTTGGATCGCCCATTCCCAAGCAAGGCAGGTTGCCGATTGCTGTCGTCCTGCCATTTGTCGTCTAATCAACTCTTACTATATTCTCCTCTGTTGCTGTCACGGTCAGGACTACTTGCCAAGCCGTGTGTAGGGCGTGGGCATGAAGGGGTTAATAGCACCAGGCCTCTGGATTTACTAACTTGACCCCTTAACAAGGCATCAGTTATACCAAATTAACCCCCAAATCCTGCCTGTATCCCCCCAGGTAGTCTGCCACCACTCACTATTTTGATACCAGGTTCGGGAGAAATCCGAATTAGGACATCGATCTCTGTATATCTATCAACCCCTGGCAAACATTATATATATATATATCCTGTAGAACTTAACAATACGGTAACACGTTATCCTCTCTTTGGGTTTGTGGATATCAATACTAGAGCCCAAAGACAGACTTATATTATGAATATTTTAATATCAAAAAGACAAAGATTACACAGTGCCAGAATTACAAAAAACAAGACAAACAAAATAAAAAAGCAAACAGTCTCTGCAGACTCCCTGAACCTCTCGGCAAAGTTGTTTGTTGTTTTTTGCCAAAACTTGACATCTCCCTTGCTTGGCACATCAATTCCAGGGCCTCTGGGCTGCTCTGTTTGTGATAGGCCTCCATATTCAGAAATGTGACAGCTAAAGAAAAACAAGAATGGGGAGGGAAGAACCGCTTTGCACTTTGTGTGCCTTGTTCATCACTGAGCTCAGATTTTTAGTGCTTGCTGGATTTTCAAACTACATCCTGTCGTTGCTACCAGTTTGTCACAGGAGAGGGCAACGGGCCAGGCTCTGGGGTAAATCATTAAACATTTAATAAAAAAAAGTCATGGAGACAGATACATATTTTATATGCTATTGAACAGAGCCCTGTGACTACCTACTCTAGATCGCCATACTGGACATGTCGACTTTCCTGTATCCAGAATTATATTTGTGGCTGGGAGGGAGCAAGGTGGTTTATTGCCCAGGCTGCTTGTCAGCCAACCATAAGGTGCCTCATTGTGTTCTGGTTCTGTTCCTAAGTGGGGGTACTGGACCGATCATCTCCTGTGTTATAAAGAAGTCCTCTGCTCCTCCCCACCCTTCTTCCTCTTCTTCTGGCTCACGTTCTGGGAGTTCTAACATCGGCATTAAACACATTGTGTCCTCACTAGAACCTGCAGACGGTTTGCTAGAAAACAATTGGTTTCTCGTTCTTATTCTTCTAGGCATAGTTGATCAATAAATGACAAATATTTGTGTATTTGTAGTTTGAAATATACGAAAGCAACAAAGTTTGATTTTGTGCAGGCAATGCTGCAAGAATTAGAATGCAGCAGCTTTTTATACCCAAATGATGGCGTCACAATAACAGAGGCTGGTACGACAGAAAGTGACTGAATGAATAAGTATCACACAGGATGTCTAAATACAAGTAGAAAATTATGTATTCTAAGAAGTCATTTCGTAGCAAGACTATGAGAACCTAGATTTAGCATTAAACACATGACCAACAAACTTAGCTTTTCCGTTTGTAGCACTATAACTAGATCTTTTTATGATCCCCCAATAGTCTCAGCTTCAACTACATGTTGGACTTAATACGGTATTTTTCTTTGTATTGTACAACCATCTTACAGTAACTGTACCAAGAACCTCCTCCCCGTAACTTAACTTTTCAATGCGGTCTGTAAATATTAGCCGAAATATTCTACCAATGCTGCAGTTCGACACGATTGATTTCTTTAGAGCCTTAAAGGAATAAAGAATCCTTTTCGAATTTACCAAAACAATATGTGCAAACCAACCATATTCACAGGATATACTGTATACTCCAAATAAGAAAGGAACGGTAGAAGGAGCATGAGCATAGCTGTGATTTTTGGGTACATGCTAGCAAATTGCTGTATTAGTAAATAGAAGTTAAATTGGCATATATTAAAATGATCTCTCACAAGTACTTCTGTACTGTGCTCTATATTGCATATGTGTTTTTCTGGGCCTAGAAACTGGTGGCAACTGAGACAGAGCCTTCAGGCAGGGTTTAGAATAGCTATAGCAGAGCAGTATTCGCACAGCCCTGAGGGATGTTGATGGTTCTATTCAAATCAGTATTATGATTATTAATAGTATTTAGTATCAGTAATACTACTACTACAAATAACACTAATGCTGCTGCTACTTACAAAATACTGCCACTAATAATACTACTGTAACCATGAACAATTCCATTACTAATACTACTATTACCCTAATAATACTTTTAATTATTGAAGTGTTATGAACAATTTTTTGCCAGACCCACAGCCAAACCTTGTGAACAGATTGCTGCGGAGAATGGCTAAACTGAGTGCTGATTGTGTATTGTAAAGGTAGTAAATCCAAGCTGTAGATCCATGCTGGCTGTGCATGCCTACTAGACAGGGCTCAGACCTGTCAATCACTCACTCTGTGATTCCATTGATTACTTGTAACCCTTGCAGTGCCATAGAGCTATAACCCGTTTTCTTTTTCCATAGCCTAAAAGTAAAAATATATATACTTTAATAACCAGGCAAGCTAAATGGGGGTCACAAAAGACCCTGTAAAAATTTCAGCTGAGAGCATTCACTTTAGCCCCCCTTCCCCATCCCATGTGCCTCAGGGTTGCGGGTAATGTTGCCTCCTTAAACACCCTACCAATGTGGGTGCTCAGTGGGATCCTTCAACTGCTTGAGTACCATGGGATTTTTGTACCTTTAAATACCTTATTTTACAGGTTAATCAAGGTTCCTATTCTGTGTGTGGGTACCTAGGCAAAATAGACACTTTTGTTTTCCCTTCAAGACTTGAACCACACAAAACATAATGCTGCTACTAGTACTACTACCTCCACTTATACTACCACTAAAATTACTACAATACTGTTTTCCATTATAAAACCTATGTACAGTAACTTCATCCATACTACTTGTGTGCAATCTTGAATATGCAGTGGTTCAGGAATGAGTAGCACATTATGCTCCTTCAACCTTTAGGCAGATTGAGAACCCTGGGATATGTAGTCCACAAAAATTTGGCCCCATTTGAACAAGTGCCTCTCCACAACTTGTGAAGAACAGACTGACTGGCAGAACTGTATGAGATCCTACTGCAGCATACACTTTGTGAAGATCATTCCTCAGTGGAGTGCTCGAGGCTGCTGCGTAACTCACGTGACTCACTCCGCATATTTTCTTGTAGTTCAGAGTTCTGGCAAGTCTATGAATGCGTGCATGTGTGTCCACTGGGGCTATAATAGGTGGCATATGGTGGTGCTATATCAACGGGTCAGATTTGAAGGTGCTGTTCCACTTTGTGGTTCTGTAGCAGACAGCTGTGATGTAATGTATAGGGGCAGGCTTCGGATGACTGACAGAACTCTGTTTCTAGGCAACTGTAATATTTCAAACTTTTAAACAGAGCATTAAAGAGAAACCGTGACAGTTATTTTACTCTCTACGTAACAAGACTTATCTGGACGTGTTTGCCAGTTGGCCCTTATGTGGCAAAGCTCCTTTTTTAATATATGAAAAAATACAAAAAAAAAATGTGGTGGGGCTCCTAGGTCCAAACCAAATTTGGTGACTTCTGGTCTGACATTGACGTTGTCCGAATATAGCTTTCCAACTTTTTAGGTTTGAAAAGTGTGATGTTTCTAAACCTTAAAAGAGTGATCTTTAATAGTAGTATTTCAAGGATTACAATTTAAACATTCTTGTAGCTAACTGTGTAGTCTGTTTTACAACAGCCTTTTTCCTGTTAAAAGCACGAATTCACAGATTTTTCCAGAGATAGCATGCACTTTTGTGTTAATGTGGTCCCAGTGCGTTTCTTTAATTTGCTAATTTAAGAAACAATTTTAGGGACCACATCTGTCCCGTTTTTATGTAAATGCATATTGGAGTCCATTTGTTAACTCTAATTGTAAAGAGTCCATGCTCCAAGTTACACGCAGTAAAAATCCATTAGACTTTGGTCTTATGTGTCTCCTCCCGAATGCTATCTGTCGAAATATTGGTGTTCAACTACTTACAGGCGATAGTCTGTTAAGCTCCTATCGGAACCAACGTCCCGTTGGTATTGGTGTGAATCCAACAGTGTGTCTATGCCGGGAGTGTACTGAAGTATGCTTCCTGATTTCAGTAGAGGCAGCCTGGCAAGGAATTAAACGGCTCTAAAGCTTTCTAAAGAATGTATATGGTGGTTCACATACAGGAAAATACACGCTCCGAGTATTATGCTATGCATATGCAATATGCGGACGAACCCACCTGTTCTCTGTATCATTACTCGCTACAGACTTCCAAGCTGCCTTTGGAAGCAACATCGGCACAAGCACTGTGTGCCGGGAGCTTTTTGAAATGGTTTTCCTGGAAGTCTGATGGGCAAATCTGGGTTTTTGAGAATGCGAGAACGCTACCTACCAGAATGCATCGTGCCTACTGTAAACTTTGGTGAAGGACTAGAAGTATGGGCTGTTGTCGGTGTTTGTGCCCCTTAATTTTAGTAAAAAGTAATGTTAATGCTACAGCATACCAATATAGTTTAGACAATTGTATGCTTACAACTCTATGGCCCCAATTTGGGGAAGGCTCCTTCCTGTTCCAGCTTGACTCTGACTCAACTCTGACTCTGTGCACAAAGCTTGGTCTAGAATGGAGTGTCCAATAAGCTCATATAAGTGTGATGGTCAGATGTCCACGTACTTTCGGTTATGTAGTCTACGTGTGTACTTCTAACAGATATCAACTAAGCTGCTGCATCATCCGTTGTTCCCAGAACTTGTGTACATTTCAGATGTTGGTGACTTGTAAAGTGCTAACCTGCAGTATGTGGGATGGGTCAATACTGCTCGAATTGCTCGATAATTCATCCCACATGCTGCATTTTACATGTGGTAGTTGACAACATGTGTAATGTGTATGTGGCCTGGAGAAAAGCAGCAGCTGGTGTCAACATGTGATGCCCTTTAAACTAGGGTAAGGGAAGTAAATGGTTTATTTGGGCATTGATTAGCAGCCAACAGTAAAATGTGTTTCTAAGGTCTATTGGAGAAGAGAAAAAAATTAAACAAAGCAAAGGATTATGTATTTTCTTCACGTAAGTGGTTTTTTGTTAAATGTATCCAATTTTCAGTAAAAAAAAATTGTTTCAATTATTTATTTATATTCTCTGTCCTTGGCCTAGCAGGGACTTCTAATATTTCATGACTCTTAATCAGCTGTGTTTTTATTAAATTCATATATATATATATATATTATATATATATATATAATTTGTTTTATTTTTTATAGACCTCCTCTCCTGATTCATCCAATGAAAATTCCCCCATTAGCCCTCCAGATGAGCAGGGTCAGGTAGATGCCACACCTCAGCTTGAAGATGAGGAGCCGGCTTTTCCTCATACTGACTTGGCCAAGTTGGATGACATGATCAACAGGTAAAAACAAAACAGCTTTTTGAGTTTATTCACTATAGTAGGAGAGTCATGTTTTCTAAATGTGACTCCAGTTCCAAATCAACTTATAAGGAACTTTAATAGTACATTGTTGTATGACTGGCAAATGCTGATTGTTCTGTTAGTAAGATTAGCTTGCATCCAGTCAGTTAACGCATCTTAAGGTTTACGTGACATGAGAATGAATGTGTATGACCCGACGTCATTTATAAATTTTGGGAAACTGCCTGATGGGGCATGTCAAACATGCATTTTCTGTTTTTTGTTCTAGGCCTCGCTGGGTGGTTCCAGTTTTGCCTAAAGGTGAATTAGAAGTCCTACTAGAAGCTGCTATTGATCTTAGTAAAAAAGGTAATACTTCTAGTACAAACTACATTTTAACTGTAAATTAGTACTTCAAGTATAAAGTACATCTGAAAACACCAGCTGTGTCAGACATCCTTTGCTTCCGCTTACCAGCTAATTGTGAGGAAAATATGGCGATGGGAGACTGACTATTTCTGCTGCCGCTTGAGAGCTTCCTAAGATGGAGTGACTCCTGCTTCTACTTGACTTTATTATAATAAAAACTCAAGGTCCTCAATGATACTTGTTAAATCTAAACATTAAATCTTGTTTAAGCAAAGTGAAAAGATATTGGGATTTATTAGATTAAACTGACTTAATATTAAACCCTAATATTGCTCTCTTACCCCCTATAAAGGCCTTGATGTGAAAAGTGAGGCATGCCAACGATTCTTTCGAGATGGGCTAACAATATCTTTTACAAAAATTCTCACTGATGAGGCAGTGAGTGGCTGGAAGTTTGAGATTCATGTGAGTATTTTTTGTTGTGGGTTTTTCCCCCTACCTCGCTCTTGTTCTAAGATACGCAATATGTACTTCCATATATTATTCTTTCATATATCAGTGCTATTTTTTGTTGAAAATGTGAAAAATATGGTACTTTTAATCTGTCCAAAAAATCGTAATTTCTCGTTTCCATGAATACATGGACGTGTTTGGGACTTTTTTCTACCATGTTTATGTATGTGATTATAATGTTTAAACAATCTGTTTTTCTTCCTGTTGTAGAGGTGTATTATTAACAACACTCATCGCCTTGTGGAGCTATGTGTGGCCAAGCTTCCCCAGGACTGGTTTCCCCTTCTTGAACTTCTTGCTATGGCCTTAAATCCTCATTGTAAATTTCATATCTACAATGGTACACGTCCGTCAGAGACTGTTCCTGCTGGAGTCCAGTTGGCGGAAGATGAGCTTTTTGCTCGACCACCTGATCCACGTTCACCAAAGGTGAGTCTATCCTGGATCATTGCACATGTTGAGATTGACTTATACCCAACCACCATTATATCTTACCCATTCCAGCAAAAGTGGGAAGTGAGGGAATTTAAACACACATGGGATAGGCATATGGGCATTAACTTAGTATAAGACAAGACTAGGCAAACTGGGTGGTCCTTAGTCAGGCTGTGTTTCAATAGGGAAGGTGATGAACTGGGCCTCATGAAAAGACCAGGTATAGGGCTGTCCTTTGCTGGACTAAGCCTAGTTTAACATATAATTTATTTTCTATTTTAAATTGGTGCAGTGTGTTGTTGCCAGTACTATATTCTATTTTTTGGATTTCCCTCTGTCTAAACATAATTAGGATGAAGTCATTTAAAAGAACATCACCCACAGCAACATCAGCAGCTTTTTAGAGCTTTTTTTTATTTGTTAGGATTGGGTTCTCCAGACAGTTAAATGACGGCTACATTTTATCATATTGGTGTGCAGTGGCACTTAACTAATTTTAGCAGGTGCTTTTGTAACTGGTCAAAAAAAGTAACCCATGCTTCACACCTATATGGTTTCCAAGAACGCAGTCTAAGCCTCTTGTGGGCATGGTAAGTGATAGTGTCTACACAGCGACATTTAAAGTGAGCACACGAGTAGTCCAGTTTATACACTGGCTTTACTGTTTTTATATTATGGCTTATTTAAGTATGTGTACGTTCTTTTTTGGAGTGATTGTTTAATGTGAACTAAAGTGTTTCTTTTGCTTTTAACGTCTGTCTTTTCCCCTTTGTTTCAAGGGTTGGCTAGTAGACCTCATAAATAAATTTGGCACATTAAACGGGTTCCAGATACTGCATGATCGCTTCATGAATGGCTCCGCACTGAATGTCCAAATCATTGCAGCACTCATAAAGTAAGTTTTTTGGGTTTTTTTTTTTTTGTTTTTTAAATATATTTTTAACAATTGCTTTAATGTTAACTACCCAATTTTTAAACTTAACAATTATGTCCTCTAGATTTGAGCAGGACTCTCTTCACCTGTTTCTATAAGTCAAATTATATAATATACTACCTATGTCCTGTCTATCCATTGTACAGTGCTATGGAATATAATGGCTCTTAATAAAACAAATAAAAATGTCGTAAACTAATGAAACTGGGACCTGTCTAATTTTCACATATCAATCTGATTAGATAAACTAGAAAAACAAATGAGTATAGCTTATATAACTTATCTAGCTATTTACAGTTTGTTTTTTTACTTTTTTCAGGCCATTTGGACAATGCTACGATTTTTTAACTCTTCACACAGTCAAGAAATACTTTCTTCCAATTATAGAAATGGTTCCACAATTTCTAGAAAATTTAACAGACGATGAGCTGAAAAAAGAAGCAAAGAACGAAGCCAAAAATGATGCCCTATCCATGATTATAAAATCCCTTAAAAACCTAGCTTCTCGTGTTCCAGGGCAAGAAGAAACTGTCAAAAATTTAGAAATCTTTAGGCTTAAAATGATACTTAGGTAAGATTAACTGCTCTAAAGTTGCTGTAATCCAAATGGGACTGCTGTTTTTTGTTGAAGACAGTTATGAAAGCACCTGAAGTATCATAAGGCTGAGACTGATTTAATCAAAATGTAATAGCAAAATCAAACCCCAAGAGAGTATATGATCATATATGAAGCCAACACTTCTTAGAAGAATAAGAGTTGAAAACCTTATGATTTCAACTTTCATTAGGTATTGTAAACTTATTCCATCAGAACCCGCACATGCGCGCACATCTTTATGCAAGAAGGACTTGTATCTACATCGCTGATTTTTATACAGGTCTAAGGGCTGCTTTAGAAATGTAGGAAATTAAAAGTAATAAATATATCTCTTGATAAGAGGATTCCACCCACTACCGCCCTCTTTGCTGCTGGAGTATGTTTTCTTTCCTTGATGAAATGTATGTTCTTAATGTGCGCTGTATTTTAAAACCAAATTTGTGTTGCAGGTTATTACAAATTTCTTCCTTCAATGGAAAAATGAATGCACTTAATGAAGTCAACAAAGTGATATCAAGTGTATCATATTATACACATAGACATGGAAATCCAGAGGAGGAGGAGTGGCTCACTGCCGAACGAATGGCAGTAAGTACAGCTTTCATTATTTGTAGAGAGCTCAATTTGTGATTAAAGACTTTTTGGAACAATTAGGGAAGGATCAATACTGAAGATTTTCTTTTCTTTCTGTAATTGCTTTATAGGAATGGATACAACAGAACAACATTCTGTCAATTGTTTTACGGGATAGTCTGCATCAGCCTCAATATGTAGAAAAACTAGAGAAGATTCTTAGATTCGTTATCAAAGAAAAAGCCCTAACGTTGCAGGATCTGGACAACATTTGGGCAGCACAGGTAATTGAATCTTGATTAGGTTTTGGTAAATGAAGGCTATTGCATACTATATAGGCTTGGGTCATTAATAAGGTAAAGTGTCCAGTTTTATATATGGAGCTCTCGTGGGAATGAAGTGAACATTTAGCACCAAAAAATGTCAACGTTAAGTACGGTGTATAATAGACTGGAATGGCAAGCAAAATTGGTTCAGACAAATTTCATTCAGTTCGGCTTGGCTTACGGCAGCAACAGCACTGCAGAGCCACCAGCAGCAGCATGGTATATGGGTCTCGGTTTCTTCAGAAAAATTGAACCGGTTTGGTTAATGCCTCTGGGTAATGAAGGTGATATCGCAGCAGTATTAGCAGGACACTGGGAGTAGGTAGATGCTGGCACATATCTGTAGGGGACACTGAATTCCCCCCAAAACTATAAAATGTTCAACCCTAAGGAAGGAAGGTGAGCTGCAGGGAAAAGGGGGCAAGACAGGCACCAGACGCGCATCCATCCATATTAGAAAAAAATAAGGATAGATCCCTCAGAATAAGGAAGGTCAGTGAGGAGGAGGTGCAGCAATAGAAGTGCACTGGCAAATGCAGCTCCTTGGAGCAGAACTGAAGTTTGCCAATAAATACCGTATTTGCTCGATTAAAAGACAAGGTTTTTCCCAGAGCAAATGCTCTGAAAAATACCCGTCGCCTTCTAATCGGCAGACAACCCCCGCTGCTAACTGCACCTCCTTCCGATTACCAGTGGAAGAAGCTGTCTACGCGAATCGGATAGACCCTCACCGGCTGTCAGTTCCCCTCACCGGGGAATTCTCACTGACAGCCGGGAAAGGTCTGCACTATGGACAACCCCCGCTGCTAACCGCACCTCCTTCCGGCTGCAGCGGAGGTTGCCTATGCGAATCGCGTAGACAACTACACGCTGCCCGGACAACACACCGGGAGTCAGAAGCACCGGTAAGG
>VKOC01028466.1:0-12971 GCA_009364415.1 Spea multiplicata
CCCCTCTCTCTCCACTCTCACCCCTCCTCTCTCTCCACTCTCACCCCTCCTCTCTCTCCCCTCTTACCGGTGCTTCCAGCCGGGGCAGCGGGTTTACGTCTCCTTCCGCTGCAGCCGGACGAGGTGGAGTTGGCAGCGGGGGTTTGTATGCGTCCATCGCGTAGACATTCCCCGGCTGTCAGAGAACAGAGTTCCCCGCATCGGTGCGGGGAACTCTGATCTCTGACAGTCGGGGAATGTCTACCGACGGACACAGACAACCCCCGCTGCTAGCCACACCTCCTTCCGGCTGCCGGCTGCAGCGGACGTTGTCTACGCGGATCGCATAGGACGTCAACCCGCTGCCCCGGCAGGAAGCACCGGTACCGGTAAGTGTGGGGTGGGGGGTGTTACAGGAGGATCCAGGTCCCCTGCAGCGGTGCGGGGGATCTGGATCTTAGTCTCCTAATCAGACCTCTATTTGAGGTCTGATTAGAAGACGACCCCGATTAGAAGACGAGGGGTCTTTTTCAGAGCATTTGCTCTGAAAAAAACCTCGTCTTATAATCGAGCAAATACGGTAATTAACTTTCAAAATCTCAAGGCAATGTATAGGTGAAATTATATATAACTTACCTATAATCATTCAATACTCCTAGTAATGAGAGTACTTTCCTTTAACTAACCGACGTACAAATATATTGTTTTTTAATAAATAGGATATATTCATGCCTTCAGTTGTGACCTACTCAAAACATCTTGCTGCATATTATACTTAGTTTTTGGATTTAGTTTTGTTCTCTCTTATTTCCATATTCAGTTGCCCCCACGCCAGACTCTTCATATGAGAGCTGGCAAAGTCAAGTCAAGAGATGCAAATTAAGTATCAACTGGGGTGTGGCTAAGCAAGAGTAGCAGGGTAATGGACGATAATTGAGGACATCACCACTTCTACCACAGACAATTGCTAGCTTGAGCCCTACTGGCTTGCCCACTTCTACTATTTAGCATTATGTATATATGCATCGGACGTGTGTTTAAAATGTGTATTTTGAAAATTTGACAATTGAAGAAAAAACCCCAAAAAGTAAATTTTTGATTAAGAATAGTTGGGTTCTTATTATCATTGACCTTGACTGCTTTCCCTGATTTATACACTGTTTGATAATAGGTGTGTGCCTACTTGACCACCACACCTACAGTATATGAGCTTGTTGGACATTCCATTATAAGACCATGGGCATTAATATGGTGTTGCCTCCACTCTTCTGGGATGGCTTTCCGGAGGATTTCCTGGGGGATTTGTTCATCTAACCAAAATGGCATTTGTGAAGTCACTGAGGTTGGACAAGAAGGTCTGGCTTGCAATCAACTTTCCAATTCATCCCAAAGGTGTTCAGTGGGGTTAAGGTCAGGGCTCTGTGCAGGCCTCTCGAGTGCCTCCACACCAAACTTGTCAAAACATGTCTTTATGGACCTTGCTTTGTATGCGGTGGCATGGTCATGCTGGAACAGGAAAAGGCCTTCCTGAAACTGGTGCCACAAAGTTGGTAACATAAAATTGCATAAAAAGCTTTAGCATGAACATTACCCTTCACTGGAACTCAGACCAATGTTTCTTCTCCACTAAATTGTACAGTAGGCAATATGCATTTCGGTAGCATTCTCCTGGCAGCTGTGAAACACAGATTTGCCCATCAGAATTCCACATGGGGAATCAGGATTTATCACTCCAGAAGACATCCAGTGGTGGTGTACTTTAAACCAATCCAGTTGATGCTTGTTGTGATCCTCTGTTTGTGTGCAGCTGATCGACCATGGAAACCCATTTCACGAAGCTGCCAACGCACAGTGCTAGTGCTGATGTTGCTTCCAGAGGCAGTTTGGAACTCTGTAGTGAGTGATGCTGCAAAGCACATGCAATTTTTACGTGCTATGCTCTTCAGCACTCAGTTTTTAGCTGTCACATAGGAGGTTTGGGATATAAAAGTGTATTGTGATTGGGTTATGGATTATTTTTACAATTATTTCAAGGAGTGATACAAAACCACATATTACAGGTATCAAGTGAGAGCAAGAAAAATCAGAACAAAGTAAAAATGAAAAGATAATCAATGAAATTACACACAAGACAGGGGAAATAGCCAGGGGTCATACTGCACTAGCCCCTGGAAGACCCCTTGCATAAAGCATGAACATTCCATTATATCCCTTGTATTTTGGGGCACGACCATCATAGGTGGATATAGGCACTGCTTCTCCAGTTCTCTGGGTCAACACCCGAATCTGGTCGCAGGAGCGGGGTCCTGACATGGTAATTTTATGGAAAATCAACCTGCTTATGAGACTATTTCACAATATATATTTAACAGATTTGCAAGCTCAACTAATTTTCTGTGCATAACCACATTATTGTCTTTATCATACATGTACAAGTTGCCTTTTAAAAAAAACAACAACAACAAAAAGCCCAGAAAACATCCAGGCCAGTATTTAATCAGAATATACTCAAGGTTTAAAAATTCAAGAACAAGTTGTTTAGGTTTAAAACAAATTTCATGGTTGACTAGTATTTACCCATTGCAGTAATTCTCCTGTTGTTTTTTTCTTTTGTGTAATACAATGTACGTCTAAAAAATGTCAACTATAAGAAAACCTTTACAGCACTGTCACATCACTGGCATGCTTTTACTTTTTATGTATTAGCTTAATTATAGAAGGCGCTGGATCACTGCCTGGAATAAATTAGATCCATGTATGTTGTTTAACACTCATCTGCTTTGTCACAGCAATTTAAAGACAGATTCACAATTCTTTTAGCTGTGCCGCTTATCATTACTCATAGATTTTATGCCTTGTTATTTTCCAGCTGAACAGGATCTATTCACCAGGCGCATTTAGGTAACTCTTCTGCTGTAAATTAAAACAGATCAATCACTTTCTATGCACGAAAGTATTTACCTATTAAAATAAGGAATATACTGTATATGTATTAAGTAACAACGTTATGTTTATACCACGGATGTGGCAATCTTAATCGCTTGTTCTCTGGATTTGCATGATAATTGCCCCCCATTAAGTAATCTCTACCCCATTGTTAGGTTGTTTAAATGTTGTTTAAAGATAGGATAAGAAAACAGGACAATTAAGAATTCAAAAATTAAAGAAATATAATGCTGACTTGATCTCAATACTCATGTTAATACTTAATACTCATTTTAATTGAAAAATGGATTTCGTCATATTATAGAAAATGTCCTGGGCTAACAATTCTTCATTTGAATTTGACACCTTTTATTGGACCAACATAAGAAAAGTCCTATAAGTTTTCAGGACCTGAATTATTTGAAAAAAAAAGTATTATAAGGTCTAAAACTTCTCATGTAACAAAGACACAATAGACACAATAATAACTAATAATAAATAATAACTGAAAAATCAGTTGCAATTAATGTTATGCATACTTATGTAAACATATACAAAGCTTTCTGGCCAGAATACTTTGTGGTGACTTGACTCTACAACATGATGTCAAGGGCAAAGCTTACCCATGATACTTGACATTCTGAGAAGATCAGTCTAAGGCAGCATTTTTAGGTGGAAACGACAAAGGAAACGGCAACTGATGGCAATCGATGGTAACTCGATATAGATCGAGAATTGGCAAACATCAGCAGCTATTAATGATTGTTTGGGCCATTAACGGACAATAATGGATGCCCACAGCAATAGCAGTTAGCAGTACAGAGAGCATGGAATGGCATGTTGAAGCTTGAGGAGGTCTAGGATATAGACTGCAGGTAATAGTAAATCTGTAAAACACCATTTCAATATATATATATATGCTTTATTTTGCTTTTTTAAAACTCTGATCTTTATGTTCTTTTCCATATTTCCACCACCGTAGCGGAAAATTGCATGACGCAGCAAGCACCTCCAAAACATTAAACACTTTTTTCCCGCCGCGTATAGAAGCAGATTTAGAATACCTTGCACATTGCACAGATCAATAAAAACATAGACAAACAGTAATAACATGTTTGGTGTCAGCTCTATCCAAATGTACTTTATAGATGCATGCATGAGCAGAGCCCCCCATTTCCTACAGAGGAATGGTGGTGGGCAGAGCTTACTCCTCCTGTGCCCCCTGTTCATCAGTCCCCAGGAGGCTTTATTTTTCTTCTAATGGTATCACTTATGTGAAAGACATAAAAAGCATGTATTAATACACCTAAAATACCTAATATTGAGAGATTCATTAAATTTAAATTATAATATGAAGTGTTGATTATTTGATTTGTGGCAACTAGAAGGGGAATACATTTAAAGCACAACATAAAAAAGCAACCTGAAAGAGACAGAAGAGTAAGAGCTCAAAAATAACCAAATTGATATATTATTTAGTATGTCATAGCTACAACAACACATTATCCTTACTTATGTGCCTCTTCTTATGGTCCAGCATTTTCTAAAATATTTTCTAGTTTTATATATGCCCTTAACTTCTACTTTGTAATTGTTTGATCGTTTTATTTTCTTGTTTTGTTTTTAACAAAGTAATATTAACCTGACCTATTCAGATGTACTATTATAACTTATCTGCATATACAGAGTAGAAATTCCTTGACCGTTGCAGTTCATTTTTTGAATACATAACTTGAGAAAAGCAGCAAGTTAGTCACAGGCTATTACAAGCTATTACAGAATGTATGTGCATAATGATACATGTTCAGAAATTCTTAGAGAGTCACTAAAACATTTTTAGAATACATATCTAAAGCCCAGAGGATAATATATATTATAAATAACCAAGCACAATTGTTTGGCATCTTTAGTAGAAATACTTTTTTTATTTTGAATAATGATTCATACATTGGGCAGTTTAAAGGCTTAAGCTTTATGGTTAATTATATATAATTATAGACTCCCCAGTGAGTATGTCACTAAAAGGGAAAGTGAAGTAGAAAAAATACACATTAATATATTTCTTGATCTGATGGAATGCATAGTTTGAAGTTGCGTAGTCTGAACTGAGACAGATTCTGGATTGCAAAAGGAAAATTAATTTGAGTATTTCTATCTTAGCTGGGCCCTCTCTGTTTTTGGTCCACAGCCTCTGGGTGTCACATTATCATATTAGTCATTAATGGCAGATGACATTAGTGCCAGCCCCAAAGGTTGCAACATCTTCAGGTTTCACCTGGACAGTTCTGGGAAAAAAGAGCTAAACCCTGGATCCTTGATGTCCTGAAAATGCTAGTCATGCTAGTTTAAAGGGAAGGCTGGGTAGTCTTTAAAGGGAAACACCAGCCATCATACAAACTTTAATTTTAGTATGGAACCTTTAAATATTCATGGCGTCCCCCTTGTAAATGGATGATGAGAGTCTACAGAATCCTCCCATATGCATTTTACCCTTCCTCTGCCCACCAGCAATGTTCTGTGCAGGAGATGTGTACACATGCAGAGAAAAGCTCTCCCATTGATTTCAACATTATTGCTCAGAGGCAAGAATCATCAGACCAAAGATGATGCAGCAATATAACAGTTTCTACTGCACATACGTTTTTTTTTTCTCTTTTGCTCCTTTTTGCTTTTATCTCCTATATTTCTCTATCCTTTGTCTTCCTTCTTTCTTCTCGCCTTTCTGCCCCCTCCACTCTTCTGTAACCTTTCTGTTCATTTTCTCTTTTTCTATTCTTTTATCTAACCTATACTTTCACTAATTTCTCATCTCTGGTCAAACAATACCCATGGCCTCACCCCCCCAGGCAATCCCTCTCAAAGTGTCTCCCGGAAATGACATGCCAAAGAGCATCAATCCTGGCCAATGAGCCAATTTGTGCTCCCAAATAGTAGAATGGTAGACAGCAGGGCCCTAACTTGGTTTCCTGGCGCATATCATCTGTGTAATAAAACATTTTTTTTCTCTTCACAACTATCCAAGTCATGTCTAGAGGCATGAGAGGTATTGGATAACTTACCATTTAAACAAAACCTTAGCTAGAAAATTTCTTATTGCATGAGACCCTCAAAGAGTTCTCTCCTGGAAGTCAGTCCTAAAATGTATGCATATATATATATATAAGAATTACTGTAGCACAGTCAATATGTTACAAAAAATAAGATATTAATAATAGCTCCCTGTGTAGTACTTAGTCACAGTTCATTGAAACGGTTCACTACCGTAATGTAAATGTTTTTCACTGGGAACTTTGTTTTCACATGATATAAAGCTTAAACTGGTAATTTTTATGGCGCACATTTTATGGATGTAAGATGTTGTTTTGGCAATCAAATAGTTTCATATGATTATTTGTAGGAAAACGTGGCATGATTAGAGTGGGATTTTATATGAGTCCAGCTGAATTTCTATTCTCTGTTCTTTAAGGCTTTGCAAACAGTCACTTTAAATAAGTTGTGTGGATATTGACATTCGATTTTGATGAAATCAAGGCTGCCTCACAATCTAATAAATATGTCTGAAAGGGAAAAGAAAAATAGTTCTCGAGTGAAAGAAGAAATAAGCAAACCAATCACTCAGTAAGATTTAAACAAAATCAGGAGGCCAAAACTAACATATTTGTGGTATTATATATTACATATTCATTATTTGCAGATGAAATTAATACTTAGTTCATTGTAGAAATGATTTTCAGTGCTGTTTTCTCTGGCACAATTCCACAACTAATGGGTGTTACTATTTCTTGGACAATTATGTTGGACAATGGTTACTTCATTCTACGTGATATACTGTCCTTAGTATAGTTACGGCTAACTAAGTGTCTGACAGGAATAAAACACTTAGAACGGACCCTGCCGTATTCCTGGAAATATACTTTATATTTTACAATTTGTTTTTTTTCCCAAGTATTGTACATATTAATAGAGTGTGTAGCCAAAAAGAATCTTCTGAAGTGTAAGAGTGTTGGTGGAAAAGTGTAATTTATTGTGTAATTTATTGTCGTTAACTTTTATGACATACATATATTTCTGTTGTCTTTTAAGAGTATAAATTGCTATGTTGACTTTCATTATTATATTCAGTTGTTTCCTTGCGGTAGCTGTCTGTGGACTTATGAATATCACAGTATATAACATAAACCATATCACTAATTCAAACAAAATAGGGAAAATTTAATAACAGGGGTATAACAACAGTAACCACATATTAACAGGACCATGTCCTGTTACAGCGGTAACTGGAATTTTTTATTACTTTTCATATTCCAAAAAAAAAACTTTAAAAAAAATCAGATTCCTGAAGGAGAGTGCAATGTATGTTCTATGGCTATTGTCCATACAAGATGAGCTTGAGACTGGACTGGGGATTTTAATTGACCTTGACATTTTCAGGTCAGTGGCTAATGGGTGGTGTACTTGCTGTAGCTAGAAGGACACACAAATAGCCACAAGCAACAATGTTACCCATGTGCCCAGGGGAGGACTGGCAGCCTACTGCTTGGGGGGCAAGTCTAGTCAAGGGGCCCATTGCGCCAACGAATCAGCCAACTATCCATGCACATCTTTTCCTGATTTTATATCAAGACACAGAGGCTCATATTGCGCATTAACCCTTTCCTTACTCCCAACAGTTCTTTAACCCTGAGGGACTTCATCACCCTCGGTCAGCCAAATGGCTGTCCTCTGATCATGTGGCCCGTTATCTACAGGCCAGTGTCCGCAAATCCCTCAGCAAAAATTCACTCGGTAAAGTATGTGAGATGCCGGTAGTAGATCCCAAAATGACCCACTTCTTGGCTAAATCGGGCTGGAATCCCCGTAAGGGATTGGAATCCGCCCTTATGGCCACTCAAGATAAACATCTGGACATTTTCGGTCCTTTGACCAAAATGTTTCAAATTATTGAGGATTGGGTGGAGTCAGGGTCTCCTCCTGACCCTATGGTGCTTCGTGGATGGATGCAGAGGGCTATCTGTATTGCCGGGAATACGAATACCCCCCTTTCCATTGAAAGCCACAAGGCTATTCTGTTTAAAATTGAGCCTAAACTGGCAAACCTGGCTTTTTGGGGACTCCTTCATTAAAGACCTGGGTCATTATGCAGGAGCTTTCACCGAGTTGGATAAAGCGCAGACCTCTATGTGCAGAGTTTTTAGCCAACGGGTTTCTACCAGGGCTGGTAGAGACAGGGGCCGTCTGTCCGGCCGTTCTTCCCAAGGCTCATCTCGCACGAGCCGAGGCTCCTACTCATACTATTCCTTCCAATGTCCTAACTACCAAGAGGCCTTCGGTGGAAAGTCACCGTTCTTCCCGCAACGCGGACGACCTTGGAGGGCAAGAGGCCAACGTGGTATGCCATTCACACGCCGACCTACCGGTAAGTCATCTTTATGTTCTCACTTCTTTCCAATGTCCTGTAGGGGGCAGACTCACCCATTTTTTACAGGTCTGGCAGACTATAACTTCCGACACCTGGATCCTGCAGACTGTACGAGGCTATGTCATCGAGATAGTCGGGTCTCCGCCTTTAAATTTCCCCCCTCAACCTTTCTATTTTTCTCGACAGGATGCCAGCTTAGTGGACCAGGAGATTTCCAACCTGGCTGAGAAATGGGCTATAAAGCCCATTCCTCCAAATACCCTAGGTTTTACCAGCAATATCTTTCTGGTACACAAAAAAGGAGGTGGTCTAAGGCCCGTTATCAACCTTCGAGAACTCAATTACCACATTAGCTACTGGCATTTCAAAATGGAAGGTATACATCTGCTCAGGGACCTTCTATTGCAGGACGATTGGATGGTCAAGATAGACCTCATGGACGCTTACCTCACGGTAAGCGTCGGGCTCTCTTCAGCCCCTTGGTGTTTAACCAAGTTACTCAAACCAGTTATAGCCCTTCTGCGTGCCCGAGGAGTTCGTCTGATCATTTACCTGGACGACATGCTCATTATGGCCCAAGACATGGTGATACTGAAAACTCATGTCCAATGGACATTAGAGTTGCTGCAGAATCTCGGATTTTAAGGCAAGACAGGAGGCTTCCTATTTTGCATATCTTCCTTTACTCTCACAGTAGCAGCAAAGAAAGAGTTAACGTAATAAGTTGAAACAACCAATAGAAAAACATCACATAAGAGGTATATAAACCCCTAATCCATCCTCCTCTTCCTCTTTCTTTGCTGCTCACCGTAGCTGCAGGTCAGTCCTCTTCCTTTATTCAGGAATTATCTCACTTTTGATTGTATTTACAATTGTTTGTCTATCATTACGGTACCGTTATATAGATTTATTGTTTTAGTATTGTGCCGTTTTTATTCTTTTTCCTCGGGAGTCTCCTCCCTCTCCTCCGGATCTCTCCGGGTCCCTCCGGGCCTCTCAGGGCCCCTCCGGTTCTGTCCGGATCCCTCCGGTACCACCCGGATTCCCCCGGTACCCCCAGTTTTCCTTCGGTATTTATCCCCTCTTGGTTTTTTCTATCTTTCGCGGCTGCTATTCGTGGCCGCCTCTCTCTCTTTTTTCTCCTTACCTGTACTTTTTTCCTCTGTGTTCTTTCGCGGCCAGAGGTCCCTCTTCAGTGTAGTCTAGCCGGCATCTCGGCGGACGGTGAACTCCCGCGTCGCGAGATCTCGCCGCCATTTTCCTTCTCCCTTCGCGCGTTACGGCGGCCATATTTCTGCTCCATACACTCAATTTTAATTGCAGGATCCACGTGCGTCGCGGCCGGGTCTCGCGACACCTTCTGCAGGTCCCGGTCGCCATCCTTTTCTTTGCTTTGCAGGTTTTCAGCTATCACACCAGCGGTTTTCTCCCGTTCAACAGGCGTTCATCTATTTACTGCCTTCGTTTCGGGTGAGCCGCGTTTGTGTTCCATTTATTTCCCTATATCTACCCGGCTAGATTTCTAGGGGTATTTTAATCGGGCTAGTCCCTACTACATAACTATTTATCTACTCCTTGGGGATTAATCGGCTATACGCACCCCAGGCTGAGCACCTGTGGGATAATACTTGTTTGGAGTGCTTTATGATATAGTGCCCTGCCACTTATACTACATTCTTTATTTTTCTCTACAGACAAATATGTCACAAGATAATTTGCCCTCCCAGGATGCCTTTATGGCCTGGTTAGAATCTAAGTTTTCAAATTCTGTGGAGTCCTTCTTCTCAAAAATGTCGGCCTCTCTACCCAGTCAAGGCCCTACTGTCCCTTCTGGCCCTACTAATGTACCATCAGACCTTGATTCTGAAAAATCTGAAGGAGAGGCTTCTGGCTCTAAGCGCCCCTGGAAGGGCAGCAGCGTCTCAGCCGGCAAGGGCAAAGCACCCGCAAAACGCCACAAACATTCTGGCACTCCTGTTAATGACCCACTATCCATAGTGGATGAATGGCGGGCAGATTCCTCTAATGGGTCTGAATTATCTGTCAATCTGGCCTCGTCCAGAGAACTTGACTCCGGGTTCGTCCGTGAGTACCTGGTGGATGAGCCCCACCTTGCCGAACCCCAACAAGCTCATACGGCCTCCACATCTACTGACCTCCCGGTCCTTGACCCTACTGGGTCTTCCCTATTTGATCCCACCACCATGCGCCACCCTAGGGCCACCGAGTGGGCTCCCCCTGAACATATTGCCCTCTATATACATAAATGGCTTCGGAAATCCCTCCCTAAGGAGGTCCGTAACAAACTCAGGGCCGAATGCCCCAGGCCGTCCATTCCCGATAAAGTGGCCCTTACCCCTGAATTTGACCCTAATGTGGTCGCTCTTTTATCTGTTCATAAGAAAGACCCTAGAAGAGGGCTAGAGCAGGGCCTAAAATCGGCACAGGATAAACTCCTGGATCTGGTGGGACCGGTCACCCAAATACTGTCCCTGGCGGATAGGGCTTTCCTACAAGATACCCCTCTAGATCCCAAAACCATACGTGATTGGGCCCTTAGGGTAGTGTGCCTCCTAGGTAATGCTAATGTGGCTATAGCTACAGAGCGGCGCAAAGCCGTACTCCTCCGCATGGATCCCCGCCTGGCTGAGCTGGGCACCAAGGACTTGGGTGCTGCCGCTAACGGCTTGCTGTTTGGAGACACTTTCGTGAAGGAGCTTAACCGCCACGTCTCCTTAATGACCTCTTGGAACAAGGCCAAGATCTCCATGAAACGAGTTTTCCAACCAAACCTTCATTTTTCTGGGAGGGCTGGACGACCGCGGGGCCGGGCCGCCAGCCGTTCTGCATCCCAAGGCCCCAGGAGTTTCCCACAAGCACAGCCTTCCTACAGACCAACTTTCCACCAGAGGTCCATCAATCCTCGTGGAGGCTTCAGAGGCAGAGGTGCCCAGGGTTTCCCTAGAGGACGATCCAGTTTTGGTAAGTCACGCTATTTCCTTTCCTTCTTTCCCACTTCGGGTTGGGGGTCGCATATCGAATTTTTTCCAGAACTGGGTGTGGATTTCTTCAGACCCCTGGATCCTCCAAACGGTCCGGGGTTTCCAGATAGAATTTGTCGCTCCCCCCTTTCAGGTACACAGACCTCGCCCCCCAGTCAGGTCCTTGACCGATCAGGCGCTTATAGAGACGGAACTCCGCGCCCTTCGAGACAAAGGGGCTATTCAACGGGCTTCAGGTCCCACGGGGTTCCTCAGTTCTATCTTTCTGGTGCGCAAACGCACCGGAGACTTTCGACCCGTCATCAATCTTCGATCCCTCAACGCCTTTGTAGTCTATCGCCATTTCAAAATGGAGGGCATCCATCTCCTCCGCGACCTTATGGCAGAAGGCGATTGGTTCACCAGGTTGGATCTCACGGACGCCTACCTATCCGTCCCTATCCACCCGGATTACAGGCGTTTTCTCCAGTTTCGCTGGGGCAGGCAGGTTTGGCAGTTCAAGGCCCTTCCCTTCGGCCTCAGTTCAGCCCCATGGTGCTTTACAAAGCTCCTGAAGCCGGTTATGGCTTTCTTCCGATCCAGGGGCGTCAGGTGTATAGTCTACCTGGACGACATCCTGCTGTTTTCCAGTTGCCGAGACACTCTTCTCACGCAGACGGGTTTCGTTATCCAGACCCTTCACGAACTCGGTTTCATTGTCAACACTCTAAAGTCGGAACTCGTCCCGACCCAACACGTTATTTTCCTGGGCTTCGAGATCGACTCTCAAGCGGCCATGCTTCGCCTTCCGAGGCCCAAGATAGTCGCCATTCGGAAGGAGATTCGGTCTCTGCTTCGCCACGATTTCTGCTCCCTTCGCCTCCTGGCTCGGGTGGTAGGACTCCTTTCGTCCTCCATTCAGGCGATATTCCCCGCTCCACTTCATTACCGGGCTCTCCAGCGCCTCAAGGCTCACCATCTGAGGAAGTCCCCTTCCTACGATCAGGTTATCCCGTTGACGCAGGAGGTAAGACAGGAGCTTCGCTGGTGGCTTCGCCACATGGAGGCCTGGAACGGCCGGGCGATTTTCGGTTCCCAGCCGGACTTCGTTCTCGAGTCCGATGCCAGTCTGCTGGGGTGGGGTGCTGCCTCAGACTCGGAAGCGACCGGAGGAAGTTGGTCTCTGGAGGAACGCTCGCTCCACATCAACTGTCTGGAGCTGATTGCGGGTTCCTTCGCGATCAGGAGCCTGGCCAAGGACCGTTCGGACTGCTGCCTCCTCCTGCGGATGGACAATTTTTCAGCAGTCCGTTATATCAACCGCCTGGGGGGCACACGCTCAAAACGCCTTACAGAAGTCACGAAAGACATCTTCGAGTTTTGTCTGGCGCGCAATATCACTCTGCAAGCGGAATACCTCCCGGGAGTCGAGAATCTCCTAGCGGACTGGTTCTCCAGGCATTGGCGGGACGCCAGCGATTGGAGGCTCCACGGTCAGGTCTTCCAGGATCTCCAACGTCGCAGAGGTCCGTTTCATCTGGATTTGTTTGCTTCCAGGACAAATCGCCAGACGTCGGATTTCTACAGCTGGCTCCCGGACCCGGAGGCCCTGGCGACGGACGCCTTCTTACAGGTGTGGCCGACCTCAGGTGCGTACGCGTTTCCCC
>VKOC01028467.1:0-14748 GCA_009364415.1 Spea multiplicata
TGTGAGAGTGATGGGTCTTATGCTGTACCATTTCCAATGAATTTTTCATTATATAATTATGCTCTAAAGTACATCATAACTCCCATCACTCTATACTGTTCCATACAGTGGCAGAGCTGGGAGACAGAGGCCTTGCACCCCCACTGCAGGACTCCTGAAAGGTAAGTGAACTTCAAAGAGGGAGAGGGTAGATAGTTAGGCGGGGGTAGATAGGGAGAATGAGTGAGATGGGGGATAGGGGGTAGATAGGGCAGAAGGGAGTGAGAAGGGGTAGATAGGGCAATCATACTCCTATCATGCCAAGTCTGCCAGTATATCCTGGAATCTGGGTATGCCTGGACATGATAGGAATGTCATTGCTGTTAACAATCATATATATATATATACACACAAACCAAAGGGAGCGGCTGCACAGAAATATTGTTAATATACACAGGCTTTTAGTTGTCCGGGTGCTCCAAAAATAGCCAGATATATGTTACCAAAGAAAAAATGGGCACTCACGGGTCTTTGCCTTGAGAAAGGACCGGAGGTGGTCCGAAACGTTGGCCGTGCTGATTGAAATAAACTAGTGTTTAATGCACTTTACTGCAAAGACCCGTGAGTGCCCATTTTTTCTTTGGTTACATATATATATTATTAATATTGTTATTTAATTGTTTTGTCCTATTTTGGTGTGTTACTTACTTTAAATAAATGTGTTAGATTTTTTTTATGGTGTGGGGGGGTCATATTTGGTTTCAGCCAGGTAAATGCTGCATTTTCGGTTTCAGTCCAGAATTCGTTTCAGGGCATCCCTAAGCCAGACAATGAAGTGGTAGGCCTACATCACATCAATGTTTGGCTTAGTATATAGTGATAGGAGTTATGCTGCACTATTGTCAATGCCTGGCTCAGTGTATAGTGATAGGGATTACGCTGTACCACTGTCAATGTGTGCCTCAGTATATAGTGATAAGTGTTATGCTGTACCACCACCAATGTATATAATGATAACAGTAATGCTGTACCACCTTCAGTGTCTGCGCCGGTATATAACGGTAGAAGCTATACAGTTTTAAAGTGTATGTGGGGGGGGGGTGCCACATACAGGATCCGCCCCAGGTACTCTAGGTACGCCCCTGCCGCAGGTGTGACAGAAGCGCACCTCAGAGGCACTATTTATAGGACGAAATCCCGCCCTTTGCGCAGCGCGAGGCACCCACGAGCGCAGCGCGAGATAGACTTTACCTCAAGGTAGGCAAAAGCGCGGTTAAACTAAGCGGCTTGAGACACTCTCGAGCGCAAAAAGCGCGGCAAACTAAGCGGCGCGAGCGCAGCTAGAAACTTCTGCTATATGTCTCTTAAAGCAAAATGAAGGCCGCAAGGGGCTACTCACATTTGGTGGGGGCTTCTTCAGTTAGCCCCAAAGTATGCGCTTGGGAGATATAATCCTCGCCTTTGGCAGTACTATGTAGTATGGGTTTCCTCAGTTAGCCCCAAAGTGTGCATTTAATCGTTGGAATTTCTTTAGCAGCGGTCTGGAGCGTCCTCGGTTCCTTTTTGGTGAGCAGTGATAGGATCGCTCACTCCTTAGCGCACAGGTGGTAAAATCCCCACCATATATATATATATAGTGGTGGCTGGCAAGTTATTCTGTTTTGTAAATTTAAAAAGGTCCAGGAGCAAGAAAAATAGTTTTCAAAACTATTTATTTTAAACTTTTGGTAATAAAAACCAATAAAAACCAACAAAAGGTTAATATAAAATAATACACATTACCCATTACTGTGGGGCTAACTGAAGAAGCCCCCAGCAAATGTGAGTAGCCCCTTGCAGCCTTCATTTTGTAAAAAATATTTCTCTTTCTTTCACATATTCACATCCGTGAGATTGTAATTTATTTATTTATTAATTTTAATTGCTTTTTTAGCGCTTTTATCCTACCCCTTTTGAGTTTACTCATTTTTTAATGTTGCTAATCTGTAACCTCAATAAAATATATTTGGTATAGAAATTTTAAACAAAAATGCATGATATCAACATCTTGATGTTGGGAAAGGACCAAAATATTTTTGTATTTATATGAAAAGAAAACAATGATTGTATTAATTATGGTAATTACTTTTATGGATACCACTATTGACTATTTTAATAATTTATATTTAATATGAATTTGATTTATAACTATTTTATAAATTGCCTATGCCTACCTGCACCCACTAGTGACCACCCTTCCCTCTCAACCTGGTGTCTTTCTCAGTGGGGTAATTACCCTAAAAAATATGTAAAAAGTTACAAAGTCTTTCTAAAGTTCTCTCTGCTATTGAAGGTTTTAAATTTACCGCCAGGTGGCGCTGTTTTTTCTTCTGTTATTTAAGGAACATGCAATGTCCACAGATAACCAGCAGAGGGCGGCAGCCACTCTCCCAGTTTATTTACATTAAAAGTTTTATTTTCCCATTATGTTATTTAATCCTCCTATAAACACACATAAACTTACAAGAAAATACAGACAAACTGATATGAATTGATATGAGTGTTTTATGGCTCCTCCTTAAAATACTGAGAGTAAAATCAATACATATTTGGACTTAAAAAAATAAACACAATTAAATAAATATCTGGTTTCTGATGACATGCTAGGCATGTCTATTCATGTTATATCTTTCTTGTTTAGAATTTTTCTTTGGCTTCTACCCAATGCAAGAGTCCTTAACTCAATTGTTGATTTAGTTTTAAAAGGATCCTTCCTCATATTTTATATTCTGCATGGCATGTTTACTCGAACGTTAGCAAGACGTCATGCTCTTGGCTGCAGACCGCGACAGAGGAGCGTAGAATGCTAATTGGAGTCCTTATATAACACCCTTTGTTAGATCACCTTTAATTTAAACAACAAGTGGCCCGGTTACTGACGTAATTTCCCATGACTCAGTAAATAGGAATAAAAACACATTTTAATAATGTTTATCAGAGATTATACCTTATAAATCGTGAATATTTTGCGCGATCGCCAATAATGCTTCCTAGAGTCTCTTTATTTTTGCTTGTGTTTCTTTTCATAAATCTGCTGCCTCTCTGCTGAAAACTGCAGTGAGTTCTCAGTTTATGGCTGTATTATTATTATTATTATATTTATTATTATTATATTTATTGTTGTATTTATAGTGCCTTCATATTCTGTAGCGCTGTACAATGGCTTTGCTTCCGCGTGGCTTTTAAACAGTGGTTCATGAGACAGGAGAGACAGACATACGCAGCGTAAGCTCTATTAAGGCTTTGGTCATCAGATCCATTTCTTTAGAAGGTGAAAATAACAGAAGAATCAAGAAAACAATATTCAACAACTTGAATATTTTATTACATCTAGTGTCTGTATTGATCAAGGGAAGGCTGGAATGGGGGGGCAGAGGGGCAATTGCCTCCAACTTGAAGATTTTGGGTCAGTACTTGAAGGTTTAATTTGTGTTTTACTTGCACTTCCACAGACAGCCACCAGGGTGCGTATATCACGGTAATTGCTCCTATAGGAAGAAGCCTCTCTTTGACAGGATCCTTGCTGTGCTCCCTTTATGTATTTTTATGCGTTTTGTGTATTTTAAACGAGACTAGCTATTACTTATTTAGCATTGTTGTCTTTCAGATGTGTTTCGGGCTTCTTTATTACGTGGCCACAGGGCTGAAAATGCCCCCCACCGGGGCTGAATACTGTCAGCCCCGCAGTGAGTGTTTTGGGTTAAGTCGAGCTTAAAAATCAACACTCACTAGACAACTTTATCTTAAAGTTCAACCTATCAGTGGCTGCTTTTGTGTCACATGACAAATATCCTCATGCTGAAGCAGTGGCAGGAAAGTGCTTCCATTCACATCCACTGGCGCTCATTCTGGGCATGCACATGGTCTGTTTAGACCCCTGCCTGGAATGCCCACCGACTGGGGTTAAATACACCACATTGTGGGGGATGGGTTTGGCCGAACACATCTCCTACATGGCAAATAGAGGAAGGGGGGGAGGGGCAAATACATTTTATTATTATTTATTGTTTTATATAGCGTCATCACATTCCGTAGCGCTGTACAATTTGCATGTGGGAGATGATGGCTGGAACGTCCCTTTAAATCATTATTTCTGGGAACGTTTCGGGAATTCGAGAGTACTGGCAATTAATTCAGCAGAGCAGATGGAACAGCAGCTTTAAACAGGAGATTTTGTGGGGGGGGGAGATTAAGTCCCTTTAAAAGTTTGCCGTTACAGATCGCAGCTTTCCTGCCCATTATTTACTTTAAAACCAACCTGCGGGTAATGGAGGAGCGGAGAACGCACTCAGGACGCACCTTTGTTTTGCACTCAAGGCGTTTCACTTACGCCGAGTGAGGTTTCGTTTAATATTTAATAGCCGCTCCTTATCACGATGTCCCAGGACCCTTTCCTCGCTACCAATTGTTTGATCTAGAAATGTCAGCACATGATTATAACTTATAAAAGCTTTTTTTTACATTAATAGATAAGAAGAAAATAATCAATGTTTTCACCGTTTCCAAGGCTGGCAGGGAGTACTTTTTTTTTTTTTTTAAAGTGACATAAAATAGTTTTCAATAAAGTTCATTATTCCGGTATTTTCCAGGTTTTCTATTTCCTTAAATTGATAAGACGGCCTCTGCGCTATCACATACTTCCCATCTATCCTGCTTTTGAGGGAGAGTCCCTCTATTTTCCAGCTTGGAATATTTGCTGGGGATTCAGGGTTCTGCAGCAATGTGTACAAAAACAGCAGAAAATGTGTTTTATAAATGAAAGAATGTTAATAAAATGCATTATTCGTCTTTTAACCCCTTAAGGACAATGGACGGTCCCTAAACCCATTGAAAACAATGCATTTTGAGCCCGTACCTGTACGGGCTTTGTCATCAAGGGGTTAAAGCTTCTTGACCCCTTGGCTGGAGGGGTTCGGCTAAGCATATCCCCTACATGACAAATAGCTGGGAGTTGGGAAAGGGGCAGATATATATATGGGGGGGTATAATGCAGAATCCCCTATGCATTTGCAAGCGGGACACCATAATAATTTAAAGGACCTCTCAGCTATAATATGCATTAAAGTACATATGGCTGGAGTGTCCCTGTAACGTCTGTTTTGCTTGCAGTTCCACATATAGCCACTGGGGCGAATACAGTAACCAGAAGTTCAGATAGCAGACGTCAGACCATGACAGGATCCTTTCGGTGATCCTTTTGCCAAATGTATATTGTACTTGTGAATGATTTGGGAAGATACAATGATTTGTGGGAGGAAGCGTGACTTTGGGAGGAATAAGATCCCTTACTCATTGCCACAGCCTCGGGGGGGGGTTCTGCGGTTAAATGAATGACTAATCGGAACTAAACTCAAACTGTGATTTTGAAACCAGGGATTTTTATTTACAGTTTGATAAAAATGCGAAAGCAGAATAGCAGCGGGGTCACCGAACTTTTATTATTTGACAAAGACAGATAAACTGTCTTCACGATCGTTATTCTTAAAGCCCCGCTACAGCCATTATATGCAGTTTAATGTATATGATAGCGGAGCGGTCCCATTTGAATGTACGTGGTAACCCCCCTTACAAATGCATGGAGGGGATGCTGATCATCAATCAGGAAGTCCAATAGCAGGTGATTTAAGTTATAAGAGCTGCAGTCTAATGTAAGAATCCCAACGTAGAATATAGCGTTAGGGATAGGACCTGACCAAAGACTGATATCAGCCAATCGGTGGTGTGAAAGCTCAAATCATGGAGAAGGCATTCCGCTGCAGCTCTGGAGCTGAAGTTTCTCCAGCGGTTATGTCAGTTATTTATTTTTCTAGCTTTAGTTAACAACACCACTAGCCCTCCCGCTAACCAGGCCGGATGCCTTGGGGTCATCCTCGACTCAAACCTCTCCTTCACCCCCACATTCAGTCCCTCCAGATCCTGCCGCTTGCAGAGCACTGCTTGCATCCAGCAATTCCCCACCCAAGAAGCCACAAAAAAACCCATTTTATTTCCCATCTCGACTATTCCAACACTCTTCCGGTCAGCCTTATCTTCCTTTTATTTATGAATACACCTTTTAGAGTTTGGGTTTGGAGCTGTGATCCTACTAACATTAAAATGATAATCTCGTGTGATTGTCAGAGCTCTGGGATGGTGGAAGTTTCGTGTTTGCAGTGTCCTGGACACTTTCCCAGACCTGGAATACAGAAGCGGACTTTGAGACAGGGAGACAGGTGTTCAGAGGGGAGGACGCCTGCAGTACCGTTCCTGGCCAGAAGGCGGCACTGCAAAGCACGGCCATCTAGAACAACAGTAAGGGGTGAACGGTCAACTTTACATCTTTAGAAGTAGCCAAAACTAAAGGAAATTGCAATTTTTTAAATGAAATATTCTTCTCGAAGTTCTCTCCTTTCGCCTCTTCCTGTTACAAAGGCTGTCTGAGCCAATCAACAACGATCAGCAACTTAGCAACAGCGGAGAGAACACTCAATGAAGGAGAATAATTCGGCAGATCATGAGAGCAGGATACACATGAGATGGGCTTCCTATAGATTATATATATATGGTTTAATTTAGTCTATAAACATTCCATGGCTTTATTTAGTTTATATATATATTATTAACATTATTAACCCCGTAAGGACAATGGGCGGTCCCTAAACCCATTGAAAGCAATGCATTTTGAGCCCGTACATGTACGGGCTTTGTCATTAAGGGGTTAATAAGACAATGGCGGCTGTGTTTTTCACTCCTTCAGCGATTCACAATAAATCCACATTATCTGGCGGCTAGCGGAGGCGATACATTTGTATCTCGCATGTAAACAGAGGACAAACCGCGGTCGCACAGGGCTCTGTTTATACAACGGCAACCTCTGCCGGGCTGTGGAGCGAGCCGGAAATCTTGCTACATAACTCAGTTTCTGAGAAGCTTCCGTCTTCTGCTGCAGAGAAAGTGACATTCAAGGGGAAGCCACATAACGGCTCCATTGTATTTGTCCCGCGTCAGGATGGGCCACGCGTGGAGTCGGGTCCAGCCGGTTACCCAATTTGCTTCTGCTTACAAAACAGTAAATAATTGAAACGAAGCAGGACAGGGATTTCTAATTCTTACCTATCACAGGTTTGGGCCAAAAACCACGATATTTATGGCATATTTTTATAATTCTGTAGGGTCCTGGTGGGCTAATATGTGACAATTGCATTATTTTTAAAAGTGCCAAAATATTTTAAAAAAAAAAATACTATTTTTTTTTCCAACTTGATTTTTGTGGGACAATCCCGATTTTGCGGCTGTCCAAGCAATCTCTACCTCTGACCCAAATATTCGAGACCGCAATCCCTCTGTTCTGATGTCATATCGCGAGTATGTGGGATGTACAGAATTATGGAAGGGAACCAATTTCATCAGTTATACATCCCACATACTGCAGGGCAGCATTTTATCTGGGCTGGTCAGTAATATGTATAAATTATATGTGACCTGGAAAACACGGCTGATGTGGTCACCCTAATAAACAGCGCATATGAAAAAAGACATGTTTTCTGACATCATCGTTAGTGTTAAAAGGTGAGTTCATCAGAAGACAAACTTGGAACGCTACTTCAAGATCCCAAAGTGCTGCATCCCAAGCGTAGGGTAATAAGACGGGAGCTTTGGGACCAGGCAACCATAAAAAACAGAAGGAAATAAGCCAAAATCTGTGCATTTATACCCAGGAAACTACTAGGCGGAGGGTACGTCCGAGGTGAACGGTCACAGCTTTTAGAATAGCTAAGGCAATCTTGCTGAAGCTCCCCAGCCCTTGTGCTTTCTGTTTGTCAGTCCGTGTGTTTGTTTTGGAGATATTTAGGTTCTGTGGCAGTATGTGGCACATCTAGCATTATTTTATTCCCCTCCCCCCTTTTGCTTCCAGACCTCCCAACCATCCCGTTTTGAAATTGACTGTATTGATTGCACTTTATCCCACTTTTTGGGGGCAGCAGAGATCATGGACCGGTGAGGGAGATTTACGAGTCTCCTCTGATCTCCTCCTCAGGTCTATGCTGCCCAACTGCAGATCTGACATGACCTCCAACTTTTTGGGTAAGTTGGGGAGCACTCCTGCCCCTCCACCCCACAAAGTTGTCCAGGTATGAACACCTGAAATGTGGAGGGTATCTACTCCCACTCCTACAAGGGCTGCCAGAACCAGTCAGCAACAATAAGCAACTTAACAACAGGGGAGAGATAACTTAATGGGGAGGAATAAACATAAGGGGTGTTTCACATAAATGGCGTTATTTAGTTTGGATTTGGTAAAAAATCTAATTCAAAGAATGAATTCTATTAAATTAAACCCAATTGAAAGAGAGAATTCACAAAAGATTTTTGTTGTTGTTTCTGTGGGATCCTCTCTATCCGGCCTCGCCGTTCGGAGAAAGCGTGAGCATTTCAGAGCGAGATAACAGCCTGAGGTCTGAGGAAAGGGAGGCTTTCGCTGATATGAACAGCACTGGCTTCTGTTTCAACGTAAAGAGCGAAGAAAGCGAGATAAGCGAATCAGCCGCACACGGGGCAAACACCACCTTGAGCTAATATTATGAGTCTGTAAGTAACGCGGTAAAGGAGGCGTCTGCGACAGAGGACACAGAAGTCCCAAACCGGTACAACAAGTTACTAAATTATTAAAGAAATCACAGAACACAAGAGGCTCTTTTCAGTATCTTCTGGAACTTTCATTGCCACGTGAGATGATAACCGTTACGTGGGATCAATCATTTAAAGGGACATCGGATGCAATGCGGTCCCTTTAACGTTTCGTAGGCATCTGCCCCTTTGCCCGCACCCTGCTTTTTTCTCTGCATGGAGATGCGTTTGTGGGTTGGGTGAACGCAGGGGGCAGGGTAGGGAGACCACATCGGCCATGTTTTCCAGGATCTGCTTCAAGCAGCCAATCAGTGGCAAGAATGGTCAGATCACAGAGGAGGTCTCTGATCTCCCCAACCAGCCTATGTTACCCTGTGGAGGAGCTGTGTGTCCAGCTGGCACAGCCTCCATAAACTGCAGTAAAAGGCACGGCACGCCTTTACATCACAGAACATCAGGATATGATGTCATATCCCCATGATAAGCAGCTGCGCAAGGAGCAGTATCAATGGTTAATACAGGGGTGTCCAACCTGCGGCCCTCCACTAACATCTCCCATAATGCTCTTTCAGCTAAGGGGCTGGCTGAGGAGTATGGGAGATGTAGTCCTGCAGCAGCTGGAGGGCCGCGTGTTGGACACCCCTGGGTTAATTCGTCTCTGTGTGTGCTACACAATTGGCTGAGCCAGTTACTAAACCATATACTTGGCCCCATATAATGCATTCTTACATCTTTCAACTGCTCGCGACGCATTAACTATTTATTATCTAACTTATCCTTCTTGCAAGAAAATCTTTCTAGTTTTGTTCCTTCATGGTGCATAATTTAGTGAAAAAAAGTGATTATTCAGTGAAATGGGAGTTGGAAGGAGAGATTACCGGAGTAAATGCAGTTACTGCCGGTTGTGAGTAATAGTGCTCAGTGCGAGCGCCGGTACCCCGTTATAAGAGGAATGCCTAATCGTGTGATCGGGTATTCCCTGTATCTCTGATGGCTCCCCCCCTGCTAGCTGATCGGGCAAAGTGTGATCAGCACAGGAGAGATCGGAGGGAGAAACAAAAATTATTCCCCTTTCAAAAACAATTTTAATTTTTTTTAAAGAAAAAACCCCAAAAGGTATTTCTATGCACATTGCATGCAAAGTGCATACTTCAGTCAGAAAGAGTTGTTGAAAGTACTCGATGGTTGAATTATTCATTATGCGGGGCCAGCTCAGCCCTTTTTTTTGCAGAGACATTTGCCAAGAGGGTTCCCTCATAGCGCATAATGTATTCAACGTGCTGACCCCCCCTCTCGGTGGTAACTACCGCCCGACCCCCCTCTCGGTGGTAGCTGCCGCCCCCGACCCCCCTCCGCCAGAGCCCTCACAGCTTGTTGATGTTTTGAAGGACACACCTGGGAGTTCTACAGCTGCCGCCTTCCGATTGGTTGACACAACTTGTTGTTGAGTTCCTGTTGGCCCCGCCCAGCTTCTAGTCGGTGCTCGCGATTGGCTGAAATTCCAGGGTACGCTTCAGTCACGTTCTCCTTACTGCCAGACGCCTAGACCAATCAGAACGTGAATATAGACACAGGCCCGGGGAGCAAGCCAATGAGAAAGGTAAAGATAGACAGGGGCGGGCCTTGAGGGGGCTGGGACGCTGTGTGCGCGCTGCTGGTAAACAGTACGGACCTCGTGTTGGGTTTGGAAGCAGCGGGTTAGCGGAGCTCTGTGGTACGGGGAGCCCGGAGCTGATAAGCGGAGGTAGGAGGCACTGTGCCTGGGTAGGTGTACTGGGGACGCCGCGGGGTGTGTCTGCTTTATACGGTACGCCTAGCTATGCCTCAGCGTGGGCCGTAAGCCATTGCAGCATCAATGCAGCATAACTGGGGAGCAACGGGTTAACCCATATGAGTTGTTATGTAAGGGCTGCTAGATTTGTTATGCTGCACGGACAGTCATGGGATTAAGGGGTTAATGGATGTGAGCTATATATCTTAACGGTACAGCGCTGCCCACTCGCTACGCGCTGGATACAGAAGGGTTAAAGGGCAACTTGGTATTTGGCACTGCTCTGGGGTTTGTGACGAGGCCATAATCAAAAACTAGAGCGTCAGAGACTTAGATCTTATAAGAAGGTTTTACTTTGCTGAGGGGGTGGCAGATAAGTGGAACAGCCACCCAGCCGATGTGATAGAGGGTATTAAACATGCATGTGATAGACGTACGGCTCCTGAATCTAAGACGAGACCAACGACTGATTCTATTGGTCGATCTGTAATGTCTGTACTGTAAATGTTAAGGCTTTCTATAGAATCCTATCTGGGTTCCATATGTTATAGCGGGCGGCAGCGCAGGCTGCATGGCTGTGATGGGGCGTGGGGGTTGGGGGGGTATAGAGCGGGTCCCGGCGGCCTGTGGCAGGGCTTTACGTCGGCTGCCTTTTTGTGGACGGGATCTCTGCCTCTGTTTGTCACTGCGGCTCTTCTGCCCCAGCGAGTCACACAGGCGATCGTGGCTCGTATCCCTGCCGTGTGTCCTGAGTGGCCAAGACTGTGACCTTGATAAGTTAACCTCTCCCAGAGAACGGCCAGGCGGAGGGGCAGAAGCTGTCGGTGGTTAACGAACCCTTCGTCTGCCGGAGCGGGCAGTAATGCGTTCCTTTGCCCCCCCCCTGGTTAGTGTAATAGATGTCCTGAGAATGGGCTATTGTCACCCATCCATCCCCCACTCCAGCAGGCGAGGGGTTAAGGCACGGTGTACCTGTGATCCTCTTGAAGCTGATTGTGGCCGCAGATGCCCCGCTGGGGGGTGAATTACGTGGCCGGGAGAAGGTGCTCCTGGGCTCGTTGGGGGTATTCTGCTGGCTCGAGCCGCTGCTATGGGGGGGGTCCCGGCTGTGAGTGATAGGAGCAGGACGCGGCCCTCGCGCTGTTACCTCTTCGCCCGCCTGCTCGCTTATCGCGGCTGGCGGGTTGCCCTGTGGCTGGCGGGTTGCCCTGGCTGGCAGAAGCCCCTGCGTGTCGGGGCTTGTGGGGTATTTATCTTGCAGGCTTATCTGCTTTATTGAATGTATAGCGGCCGCGTTGTTAAACGCTCTCTGCGCAGCACAAGAGTCTCTCTAACAAACGGTCGTTCTTATGTTACGGATATTGGCCAATTTTTCACTGAAAATTGTATTTCGTTGTCGAAGAGTCTCTGCTGAGCGCTCGCCTAGTCCTTGTCGATGGACTACTACTTTTTGGCCAGTAAGCTAAACGTAGAAACCCAAAGTTTGAGGATTGGCTCTTCCTCTACCACCTCTGCTGATACACCCTTACACGCGTCCACAACTCTGTTTCATGTAAATCCTCCCCACCCGTTTTTAGGGATTATTTATTAATTCTGCGCGATAAAAGCCGTCAAGGCGACCGTTGCCCTTTATGTATCGCTGGCAGCCGGCCAGACGATCCTCTGAAATCTGGCAAACGGGAAATAAAACTCATCAGAATGTCGTAACGGGGAGGAAAAAGAGGAATCGCCGCGGCTGGCAGCGTGACCTTAACCCTTTCACGGCCTGCACCATTAATGCTGCTTGTTTCACGCGGATGCTGGGGGATTTAATTACACATTTTAATTGGATTAACAGAGTTTGCTGGCAGCTCGGCCCCTGTCTAGCCGCTCGGACCAAAACCTTAGCCGGTCATTGGGAGCCGTATGTCTATCCCATGCATGTTTAAATCCCATCACTGTATTACCCTCTACCACTTCTGCCGGGAGGCTGTTCCACATAGCTACCACCCTCTCAGTAAAACTTCCATTACGTCAGATGATTAGTTGACCCCTCCCCCTTCTGATTTACAGAAATGAATGATTAGTAAATCAAATTCCCAAATTAGGGGGACCATGGATTTTAGTCAATAAACAGCAGCTGCGGAACCTCTTGGGGATGCTCTGTGCGATATTCTGATTGGCTCGGTGTAAAACCTCATTGGCTGATGACCTGCATGGTCCAAACCTGCGTGAAGACCTCGGCCGGCCCCGGATAATGTATCGGGTCTCCCCACCCATTGAATTATCCATCATACAGGGCTAGCATAGTGAATAGAGAAGGAGGAGTCAAAACCTCAACTCTTCACTTAGTGAATAAGCCCCATCGTCAGTCATCCCCATCTTTCATGATATAACCTCGGTATTGCTGCATAAAAGTCGAAGCGCTTCTCATAGAATACTTGTTGGCCCCTTTAGGTTTTTTTTTTTTTTTTTTTTTGTACCCAAAAACCACATTCCACAAGAAATAAGAAAATAAAATAAAAAAACAAACAAAAAACCTAGAGCGCAGTAAAGTGCAGTCGATTGGTTAATCGCTTCCTCGGAATGGATCACCTTATGTGACTCGCCATCTGTTTCATCTAAGATCTAGGAATGGGTTTCTAAACCGGGACTCTTGGCAGCTATTCAGACATTTGGTTTAATTTCAATGTCTGGGGAAAAAAAATGCAAAAAACCCTAAAAATAATAAAAGCTTCTTTGTTAAAACCCCGTTTTCTGGAGTTCCTTTCTGATCTTGCCGTGTAGGAAGTTCTTTTTGATGAATTGTAACTTTATCTAACGAGGCTCTCCAGATCCTGGCGTTATTCGTTGCTGGTAATTAGAGCTGGAAGTAGTCCTGGCCGTGGTTTCTGGAGCTATAGTTGCCATTAGTACCAGCAGTGGAGGGGGAAGTAGCCCTGTAACCACCACTCCTTAAATCAGTGTTCTGATCCCTTTGGCTGCAGCTCTTTCTGGCTCGTAGGAATTATTTTCTTAATCTGGCATGGTCTGCAGGGTAACGTAAAAAAAACAAAAAAAACCACTTATTTAATGTGTATATATAATAAAATTAAAGAAAATATATTTTCCTTCTAAGACGTTGCGTTAATTTATATTTTTCATTGCGTTTGAATTCGTAGGTATGATGTCATCAGGGTTCTGAGCGCATGGACTCTGTTTAAAGGAAGAACACAAACACAGTCTGTGGGGAAACAATAGAATGGCTCGGTCTTAATAACCCAGCCTGACATGCTAGCTAATGACAGCCTAATGAGGGACGGACTTCATTAGCATTGCCATAAAGCATTAGCTCAGCTTTTAACCCTATAAGGGTCATTTTATTTCCGGGTATTTCTCACAGCTGGTATTTTTTGTGTTAAAAGCCATTTCTTGGCTTTTTATTTTTATATAAATACGGTGCTTGTTTACAAACCATTGCACAATGACCTTGACTGACGAATCGTCCCCCATACCTGTCCCCCGACAGCTGCTTCTGTCACTTAATGAAATGCCGCATGTCCCGTCTGTCCATGCGCAGCGCTCGTGCTATCTGCATGACCCGCTCCGCAATCCCTGTCCCATCGTGTGTGTGTGTGTGTGTGTGTGTGTGTTACTCTGCGTTTGGCCGCCTTCCTATCTGTAATGTGTTTGTGTAACCGAACATACAAGCGTCTATCGGGGTAATCCTGCTAAAAATATATCTCAGATTCACTGTAGATTTCTGAGCGGAAAAGT
Source organism: Spea multiplicata (assembly GCA_009364415.1). Lineage (NCBI taxonomy): Eukaryota > Metazoa > Chordata > Amphibia > Anura > Pelobatidae > Spea > Spea multiplicata. Next base: position 14,132 of record VKOC01028467.1, read on the forward strand.
TTGACGGATGCTTACAAGTCCAAGTTTTACTTTACGGAGAGGATGGTAGATAAGTGGAACAGTCTCCCAGCAGAGGTGGTACTCACTAAAACAGTGAGTTTATTTAAACACGCATGGGATAGACATACGGCTCCTGAATCTAAGACGAGACCAACGACTGATTAAAGCAGGAGAAACGGGCGACTAGACGGGGGCCAAATGGGGCCGATCTGCCGGCAGATTCTATAACTAAACCTGTAAACAGAATTTTAATAAAGCAAAATATTAAATATTGGAGTTAATAGGAAGAAAGAGAGAGGAGATATGATGTCATTATACAAATACATACAGGGACCATACCCGCTCTCTGGTGACTTGTTCATTAAAACGTGTGAAGAACAAGAGGCCGTCCAATCAGACTCGAAGAAAGGAGTTTTCATCTTAAGCCCCCCCAGTTAGAGCAGTAAAGATGTGGAATCAACTCCCCATAGAGGCTATAAAATGCGTTATAAGGACGGGATTAGTTATACGGCCGGAGAGTCTATAATATATAATATAACCCGTTATATCCTGTATATTCCTCATAAGGACGGGGTTAGTTATACGGGGGGGGGAGAGTATATAATATATAATATGAG
>VKOC01028468.1:0-10032 GCA_009364415.1 Spea multiplicata
CCTTCAGAGTCAGTTTCCTCCTCAGGTTTTCAGAACCACTTCTACTTCTGACCTCATAGACAAGGAATTGTCGTCGCTTCTGGAAAAAGGGGCGATAGAGCGAGTTTACGGTCCTCCCGTTTTTGTCAGCTCAATTTTTCTGGTAAAGAAACGCACAGGTGATCTCCGCCCAGTTATCAACTTGCGGGCTCTCAACAGGTTCGTAGCCTACCATCATTTCAAGATGGAAGGCATTCATCTATTGAGGGACCTCATGAAAAAAGACTGGTTCACTCGTCTCGATCTGAAGGATGCATATCTATCGGTCCCCATTCATCCTCATCACCGCCGATTCCTTCAATTCCATTGGAATCACCAACTATGGCAATTCAATTGTCTTCCTTTCGGCCTCAGTTCAGCCCCTTGGTGCTTTACCAAACTCCTCAAGCCAGTAATGGCTTTCTTCAGGTCCAGGGGCATAAGATCCATAATTTATTTAGACGACATTCTCCTGTTTTCACAATGTCCAGGACTACTCCAATCCCAAACCTCATTTGTCCTAGAGACTCTTAATCTTTTGGGATTTCTGGTCAATATGCAGAAATCAGAGTTGATTCCAACTCAAAAAATTTGTTTCCTGGGATTCGACATCGACTCTGTGTCCGCTCTTCTTTGCCTTCCAATATCCAAGATTGCCAATATCAAGAAAGAGATTTGCGCTTTATTGCGCATCGAATTTTGCCCCTTACGGAGACTATCTCGTATGGTGGGCCTTCTCTCTTCTTCGATCCAAGCGATTTTCCCAGGTCCTCTGTACTACAGAGCGCTCCAAAGGCTGAAAGCATCTTACCTCAGACGAATGCCATCTTACGACCAACCGGTACATCTTACTGCAGAAGTACGTCAAGAACTCCAATGGTGGTTATTCCACATGCAGGCCTGGAACGGATGAGCTATCTTCGGCTCTCAGCCGGAATTTCGTTCTCGAATCCGACGCCAGCATGCTAGGTTGGGGAGCAAAATCATTCACGGAGGCCACGGGAGGTCGGTAGTCTCAGGAGGAGAGCACACATAAATCATCTGGAGCTCATCGCGGGATCCTTTGCCATTCGCAGTCTGGCAAAAGATCGCTGGGACTGCTTTCTTCTCTTACGAATGGACAATTTTTCTGCAGTCCGATACATAAATCGTCTCGGAGGTTCACGTTCCAAGGGACTGACGGAGATTATGAAACAAATTTATCAATTATGCTTCGAAAGAAACATAGCCCTGTTGGCAGAATATGTTCCAGGGGTGGAGAACCAAACCGCAGACTGGTTTTCCAGGAATTGGAGAGATGCCAGCGATTAGATGATCCACAGGACAGTCTTTCATTCCCTCAGAGGTCCTCTTACGTTAGATCTGTTTGCGTCTCGCATAAACCGTCACACTCAAAATTTTTTCAGTTGGCTTCCAGATCTGGAGGCTCTGGCCATGGATGCTTTCTTACAAACTTGGCTACCATTGGGAGCTTATGCTTTCCCTCCTTTTTCTCTTATTCCCAGGGTCATTCAACACCTCCTCAGGACCCAAATGTCTGTGGTTCTGGTGACTCCATTATGGCGCTCCCAGCCTTGGTTTCCAGCTCTTCTGGAAATGTTGATCCAGGATCCTCTAGCACTCCCTGTTTTTCCGTCTCTTCTCCGGGGGCCAGACGGTCAGTCCCATCCTCTGATTCCCGAAGGCCGTCTCTCCTTGGTTGCTTGGACGATTTCCACCCTGTCCAGGGATTATCGCAGCACGCCAGAGAGTTGCTCAGAGACTCTTGGGCTCCAGGTACCCACCATGCTTATAGAGCCGCATGGAAATCCTGGTCTGCTTGGTGTGTGGGACGACAGACTGATCCCCATTCTGCCCATGTAGCTTTTCTATTGAATTTTTTAGCAGAAATGTTTTCTTCCGGCTCCATTAATATGTTTCGTTCGGCCACTTCCAGCGGCCATATTGGATCCAAGGAAGGTCCCATTGGTAAGGATCCTTTAGTTTGTCGTGTATTCGTTTACGTAGACCTCCGAATGCTCGTTATGATTCCTTCTGGGATGTTTCCATATTCCTTGATTTTTTTTTTTTTTGCGGCAATGGCCCGACAATGATTCTTTGACATTGCGTCAATTATTGGCTAAACTTACTTTTATTGCTTTGTTTACTCTCATTTCGTCGTGTGTCCGATGTTCGTGCTTTGGATGTTGGAGCTATTTCCTTTTCTCCTGAAGGGGTCATTTTCTCCATTCATAGACGTACGAAAACTTCTTCGACTTCTATTTCCTATCCTTACCTCACCGAGGATCCCAAACTTTGTATCGCTAGATGTCTTCAGACTTACCTTGCGGTTACTCGTCCTTTACGTCCAGTTTCAGCTTCTCAACTTTTAATTTCTTATTCTAATCCTTTTCTTCCGGTTTCTTCGCCAACATTGGCGAGATGGATTTGTTGGCTTCTCACGCTTGCGGGTATCGATCGTCATTTTGGAGCACATTCTGTCCGAGGGGCAGCAGCCTCCGGCGCTTTCTTCGCCGGAGCTTCTCTCTCAGATATTCTTCTCACAGCTGATTGGTCTCGTGCTTCCACTTTTAGGTCTTTTTATTTTCGACCATTATCTGTCTTGCCTTTATTGGCCCGACGTTAAAAGTGCAAATATGAGCCTCCTGTCTTGCAATAAAATTACACAATTATGTCTAGACTCCGATGACCGAATTAATTGGAATTTTAAAAAGACATGAGGCAAATTTCCCATCCCCTCCCACCCTTTTGTTTGATTATTCTTATTGTATATTATGTATGTTGCTACTTGGTGGGATGTTATCCTTTATCATGTTTATTTTATATTCCTTTTGGTATATTGATTATTTTATGCTTATGGCATTCAGATGCTGTCATGTGTCTCTCTTCTTTTTTCAGTGTAAGCGATTGTGTGAGGTGTCCAAATTCCAGTTTTCTTGGGCTTATCGTTGATGCTCCGATCAAGTTTTCTTCAGAGGGTTACTTACCTGTTTCGTCTTCCGTTCCATGGTTCGCGTACAGCAGAAAGAGGAAGAAGGAGGGGCTGCTTTCACCTTTATATTGTGGAACTTTTATATGATTGGTTACCAATGTTCTATTTTTATCTTTGCTGCTAAGGTGACGGTAAAGAAAGTCAATGCAAATATTCGCCTCCTGTCTTTATTAAAATTCCAATTATTCGGTCATCGAGTCTAGAATGATTGTGTAATTACTATTTCTGTATATTGCCATAGATTAATCATTCTCTGTCATGGTTCCTCATCTGCTGCTCCACTATGCCAATCGCTCCATTGGCTTCCCATACCCCCTTCAGAATCAAATTCAAACTTTTGACCCTGACCTACAGAGCCTTAACAAATCTGCCTACCCTCCTATCCAAATGCACCCGTTTTTGTTCCTCTCATGACATGACTTGTGTCTCTCTTCTGCCATCATTACCTCTTCCCACTCCCATATTCAGGATTTCACCCACGCTGTGGAATAGTCTTCCTTGTTCCATCAGATTTTCTCCCTCAAATGCGACTTTGTAAAGCTCTCTGAAAACCCACCTTTTTTCGAGAAGTGTACAACATTTCCTCCTAACACTCTCAGCCAGCATCCTAATCAATCCATCTAAACGATTAACTTCAACAGATCATCCGGACCCTATGAACCCATCCCTATCCAAGCAGTCCTCTCCTCTTTCACTTCCCCCTCAACCACAAACTAGATTGTAAGCTCGCAAGAACAGGCCTCACTTCTCCTTTTATACCGGGTCTGTTATTGTGTGTTGTTTTAAATGATTCCCCTTATTGTAACACGGCCACAGTATCTACTGGTGCTATATGAATAAATGTAATGTCGCAATTAATTTTTAACCAGTGGCATTATCATAAACTGTTTGGTTAAACCTGATTTTCTGTTTTGTCAGTTTAGCCTGTTATATGCTTAACAATTAAAGTACGAACATATAATGAGGAATTTCCTGTACAATATAATTCTCATGTAAACCAGGCTTGCTCTTTAAAACAACATGAATTGGTTGTCTTTAATAGAGGAACTGAGTGAGCTCAATGGCTTTATTCCTGTAAACATCCTGCGTTTAAAATCTCCTTTTAAGGCTATGGCTAAGGCTATGAACTGTTTGTAATCATTGGTAAAACCATTGTAGTCAGGACTTTGGAGCTCATAGCGTGCTTCCAAGGAAGGGAGTCATATTTCACTAAAGGCAGCATCACAATAATGAGAGACAGAAACGTACATGCCCTCTTACATGCATTTCAAAATGTGAAATAAATATTTGTTTCATTTAAAAAAAAAAAATAATAATTTCACAGGTAAGTGGGAATACAGCATACTTCTGCTGTGTTCATGACACTTTGGTACTTAACATGTTTTAACATGGATATTTACCATCATCTTTACAGCAAACATTGCCAGGGTTGTGTATGTACGTAAATTTATTTATAAATTCAGCAAGTAATCATATTGTGATAACAAATGAAGGTGTTTCCATTACCAGGGATAACAAGGAGAAATCGGTATTGAAAGAAAGTGAGAGGAGGTAATGTAAAGTTGCAGCTAAAGCTGCGCTACGGATATAGACTTTGTAATATGAGGTTTTGCTTCACTGAGGCAATTGGTTTATCCGTAATCAAAGTTTCCAAAACCTACTGCTGCATAGATGGAAGTTCATCTGCAGTCAAACCTCCACCAATGCCTGGAAGCATCAACTACAATCTTCACTAATGCTTTGTCTTGTGTTTCAAAAACATAATGACAAAGCCCGTACATATACGGGCTCAAAATGCATTGTTTTCAATGGGTTTAGGGGCCGCCCATTGTCCTTAAGGACAATAAAGACAAGTTCACCCAGTCAATATCTTAATATAGCTAAGACCTCATAGGGAAAATGCATTTCACATTTAAACAGTAATTCCTGTTTTTAGTTCCTCATTGTATTTTAGATCATCTGTTAAGACTTCTGCATGTCCAGTGGTAACCTCTTGCGTAGTTGTGGCACTTCAATGTGCTCTTCGAAATTAGGGAAGTTGTGCATCCTGAAATATTTTAAAAGGGACCATCAATTGTTTATTTTTAAAGGGACACTCCAGCTATCCAGGATTTTTTGGCAGAGATCAAAATTAATGGTTACATTAGCTATGGCAGGTCACCCAAGTCCTGAAGCAACAAAGCAGCCCAGACCACCACACCACCACAGTGTTTGACTGTTGGAATTATGTTCTTATTGCGTAATGCTGGGGTAACAGGCCCCATGTCTTTAGCAACTGTGAGAAGAGCCTTTATTTTTTTGCAATGGTTTTTGCCTTTCAAATCTCCCATGGATGCCATATTTGCACAGTCTCTTTGTTATTGTGGAACTATGAACACACCTTAACTGAGGCAAGTGGGGCCTGCTGTTCTTTTACATGTTAGTCTTAGTTCTTTTGTAACCTCCTGAAAGAGTCTTTGATGCGCTCAGAGAGGAATCCTGGGAAGGTCCACCACTGTTCCAAGTTTTCTCCCTATGTAGATAATGACTCTCATTGTGGTTTACTGGAGTCCTAGAGCCTTAGAAATGGCTTTGTAACCCTTTCCAGACTGCTAGATGTCAATGACTTTGTTTCCCACCTGTTATTGACTTTCTTCAGATTGTGGCATTATGTGCTGTTCTTTTAGCCTACTTGACTTTGCAAGGTTCTGTATAATTGATGTTTAGATTCAACAGGACTGGCAGTAATCATGCCTGGGTGTGTCTAGTGAAATTGAACCCAATTATTAATTACATTTGATTAATTGGTTGGTTTAGTAGCTAAAGGGGCAAGTACTTTTGACATAGGGCCAGGTAGGGTTGGATAGTTGTTTGTCCTTCGATATATGAAATCATCTTCATTTAAAAAAACTGCACTTTTACACGGGTTACATTTGTCTAATATTAAAATTTAGCTTGATGTGTGACAAATATGCAAAAAATAGAAGAAAACCTGAAGAGGGCAAATACTTTTTCACAGCACTGTATGTGTCCTGGAAAATGTCAATTTTGATAATTTTTACTCTTTTGCAATAACGCTACAGAATCCAATAATTGTAATATATTGTAAATTCATAACTTCCACTCATACCTTTGTTGTCTCTGTAGGAGCTTCTAGTGCAAAACCTGAGAATTTCCTGGCTTACCTAATATGTGTGGATTCATAAACTACATTAATACACACAGTATTTGCTTAGTAATGAGTTATCAGTGGGAAGTATACTGATTTAGCTTCAACGATAAAACTATTTCATAATCTTCATTTTTTCCTTCATCTTGTCAATGAAACATAGCAAATGCTTACTAAAAGCCACCTTTTCTAGCCACGCTGCAATGGAACTGTGTAGCTTTTGTACATGACACAAAATTACCATTACTTTTGGTTGTTTGAGACCTGGTTCTTTGCTTAACTGTTCTTGTAAACGTAAGTGAATAATTATACACTTTTTTTTAAATTGAATTTTTTACTATTGATTCTGGGTTATTACACAGCATTTCATGTTCTCACTCAATTCCTTGATACTGCACCTGGCGCTGTCATACGATCCTGAACCCAGCTGTCGGAAAGATTCCACTATTAATGGATGAGTTTTCAATGATTGGAGTGCACACAAACAGCTTCTCCTGAGCGACCGGGTTCGTTTAGTGATATTATAATGACAGTGTTTGATTAGTTTAGAAATGGAAAAAATATCATCTGTATACCTTTTTTGAGTGGAAATCAAATACAAATTTGTACTAAAAAAAATAAACATTTTTATCTCACTGTATGATCAATTAAAAGTGGCAGTAAACTATTAAAATTAGCTTTTTGATAAGAAAAACAAACGTTTTTTTTTTTTTTTTTACAATGCCCCCTATGTAGAGAAAATTAGAGAAATTGTCAGCAATAAATGGCTGCTGCCATCTAGAGCAGTACATGGAGTTTTAACTATATCGATCCTATCATTTGTCAAATAGGTAACACTGTAGGAACAGTGATAGATGGCTCTTTTAGCCCCCTGGCTCAGCTAAGAGACTGAGATGTTCTGACTTCATCCGTGCGCCGCTGCTAAAGAGAATGAGGTGTGTCTTGGTAGATAATATACCTTTGCCTTAAAATTTGGGAAACAAATTTTAAAAGTTTACCAGCTTCTGCAAGAATGATGGAAAAACTGAGCTTATATACCATTCTACTGCAATGTAAGACATCATGTGATATGAAGCCTTGGCCACCTATCTAAAATGTTCATCTTATGAGAATATTATCACTGTAGGTATAGCTAATATCATTGTTTGACAAATCTCATGGCTCCTAGATATTTCGATCTGGCTCCTAACACCTGTGATGTTATAAATATATTCAGTGAGCATACATCTTTCTGGCTCAAATAAATAAATAATTCAAGCTGGCTTCTACATGACTCAGGAACGCAGGCTATTTTTGAATGGCACATATGATTCATTGCTTTGTACTTCGGGCATTCTGAATTTTGCTCCATTTGCAAAATTGTTATAAATCAGTTAAATGAAACTGACTGTGTAATAAAATTGTATAAATCTGTAAGCAGGGATGCTGAATAAGAAGATAAACATAAGGTGATAGAAAGTGATTCTTGTGCAAAGATTCAAGAGTGGCCATGGTGTGAAGTCTTCTTGCTTTACAAGAAAATCACTTTTTTGGTTTAGAAATATTCCAAACACACAACTTACTAATGAACATTGAGTACTGACAGTGCTCATGTTGAAATCCTCACAATATGAAATCTTTGTTTCTGGCTCCTCTTCACTGCTATTTTCTGGGAATACTTTTACTGTCAGTGATGGTGCTGCATATATATATATATATATCACTGAAGAGAGATCGGGCAAATATCTCCTGCTTCCACTTTAAGACACCAGGTACGGTGGTATTTGGCTGCTTAAAGGTTTTTAGAGGCCAGGTAAAAAATGCATCTTCTGTGGTTAAATTACCATTTTCATTTACCATGACGTCAACCAAAAAAAAAAAAACCCACTCAAACACTCCATGCATCCTTGTTGTAGTCATAGCTAAGTATCTCTACCCTTTAGATTATTATAGATTTTCTTTCTATCTTATCCATTGTGCTTTCATTTACCTTTAAAAAGTAGAAGAAACCTGCATTGGAGAGGAACATAAAACCCACTGTATTATACATTTTCTTGCCACACAAAAATCAAAACAAATCTAAGCATTTTTATATGAGTTTTATATATGTGTGTGTCTATAAACATAATATTTTGTTTTATTTGGATTTCATCATACTTTCTGTTTACTGTTCATTAAAGAAGGCACTTTATCCTTCTAAGTGGTGGAAAATCAACATGGAAAACACGCTATTCCAGTTCTAGCTATTTCATTGTCCCTTGGGCAAAATAATGGTTTGCTTTTAGATGGTTCATAATACTGTTTTCCTCTGACTGTAATGGCTGTACTTACTTAAGGGCGTTACTGTCCCAGAACTTGTAATTCGCATTTGAGCAATCCTAGCGTACTCCAGTATGCATTGACATCTAATTTTTCGTAACAACAATGGAGACTCGGGTTCTAAGAGCTAAACTCTATGCTACAAAAACTTTCCAGAACAGCATTAAGCTCAACTACAGTTTAATTTTCAGGTCTCCTAAGATTTCTAAAATATTGCTTAAATGAATAAACTTAGTTTGCGTTTTTTGTGTTGTGTTGGGGGTAGACATCTTGTACTTTTTTTATGGCTATCATTAAAAAAGGCTACTTATTTTTACACTTAAAATACTTTTCAGTATTGTCCACAAACTAATAATTACACCCCCTAATATGTTAAACAAATAAATAGATTGGATAGTTCTTACTTTACCCCGAATGTTTTAATCATGCAAAAAAACCACACAAAATTCTAAGAAGCTGTTTCATTTTTCACTAAAGCAACCTTTCAGTGGATGCTTTTTGGTCCCATGACAATTGTCTTTGGCAAAAAAAAAAAGAGTAAAGCAAAAGTTAAATTGAATGCAGAATTATTTCTGGAAATAGATTTGAGTGTTGAATCGTACTAAGGATACCTCCTTTTATTTCAATGAGTTGAATACGCCATGATATTTAGCATAAAATAATTGATTTAAATTGTTAAATGAGGAAGCCAGTACCAAGTACCTATAGAGCCATGGTTGAACTACAGCATTTGTGATCCTTTTCTTCTATCCCAAAACTGTCAAAGTGTTATGGCAGCTGAATATTCATACCAGCATGCTAACTTCTTTTTGACTAGCATGATTATAAGCATGTATAGCTACATACTGAATGTTGGAGCTTGACCTTGGAGCTTGAACAACCACCATGCTGTTGTGAAATGCATGGGTCCTTGTTATTGTGGATTTACAAAAAGGTATTTACAATTCTGATTTATTGAACAGAGTGCTAAAAATAGATAGGAGTATAAAGGTTAAATGGGGTTGAAAACCAATAACTTATTCTGATGTCTGCCTGGTTTGTATGTATGAATGCATTCTAATCAGATAAAAATAATTAGCCTGGTGGGGCCTTACTAGACGTTGTAATTTATACATGTTTCACAAGAAGAACGATGTTTAAAATATATTTGTGGGATGTCAATGAAAAGGTAATTGCAAGTAGCTTCTTTGCTTCTGCTGCTACACGGATATGCACTATTTAAACACACACACGTGTGTGTGTATATGTATGTGCTATATATATATATATATTATATATATATATTATATATATTATACTAATAATTTGGTCATCTAGCAAGAGATTCTCACTGGAATTTGCCTTTGATAATGCTCCCCACCAGTGGCGGAACTACCGGGGTCGCAGGGGGTCGCTCGAAATCTTTTTTCCGTTTTTTTTTTTTTAATAAGGCAGGGGCGAGAGGTGCGGCCCACGTAAGATCGGCAGCCAGGGCAATCGATCTTACGCGAGCCGCACCTCAAGCCCTGCTACTTACTTGTGGGAGGGTCTTCTGGACTGCACAGAGGAAGCGGAGTTCACGTGACATCCTACTTCC
>VKOC01028469.1:0-26357 GCA_009364415.1 Spea multiplicata
CATCTTATATTCAGGCTTTTTCTTTTTTTCCTAAATTAATATTAAGATTTGGTGGGTCATCTTATAATCAGGGTCGTCTTATAATCGAGCAAATACAGTATAAGCCCATAGCTAGAAACCGAGCATTCCTATTTCTCCACAAAATGTCAGTGGGGGACAGTGGATAGTTAATATCTCATTTCATGTAAAAAGACAACTGGACAAGACATCTGTCTTTTTAATGTCTGAGAAATTCTCTCACTTATTAGATTTGAAAGCAAGAGAAAGGAAAACCTCACTATACTTTAGTTTTACATTTTAAAACTTTTTTGTCCTTCCTTAATCATTAGATTCACTGAAGTTATACCCTACTTATCTTTGGGGATTTAGATACTTCATATTGGGTTCAAAAAGTCCCTTGTCCTGGCAATCATGAAAAAGAACATATACTTTTCACTATTCTGCAATTATATACTTGTCAGGTTCCATTACTATCAAAATATCTGCCTCAGTAAGAAGCTGTGCTTTAAATATTAATACTAAGTGTGTAATGTTAAGCAGCTGTGAAGCTTTCAAACCCTTACATTTAAGCAGATTGTACTAATTTTTGGCAAGGTAATTTTCAATGGAAACCTGATGGGACTAACTAAGTTAACTATAAGCCATCATTTAATATAGCCATTTAGAAATTGTTTAAATAAAGACTTTTTTTATCTGCCTGAATCATGAAGATAAGTTATTTTATGTGAATTCTGAAATGAATAAAATAACAAACAAAGCAGATCGGCACACCAAAAAATATATAATGAAAAGCAAGGTAACAATAGCACATACAACAAAAGAGTATACTTATAGTGCCCTCCACTAATGTTGGCACCCTTGGTAAATATGAGCAAGAAAGGCTGAGAAAAATTGCCCTTATTGTTTAAGCTCTTGATGTATTAAAAAATACTCTTATCCAAAAAAACAAACTCCAGCGTCTTCAGTTTGCCAAACACTAATGGAACTTCAAATGGGATTGGGTTCTATGATTAGATGAAACCAAAATATAGCTTTTTTGGCATTAAACAGCAATGGTGGGTTTAGTGTACACAGATAGGTAGCTATTTGGAAAAGTACCTCATGCCCACATTTATATATAGTGATCACTCTTTAATGTTTTGGGGCTGTTTTTCTTCCAGAGGATTTGGACATTTTGTTAGGATACATGGCATCATGGACTCAACAGATATTAAATGAATACCAGACTGCCTCTGCCAGAATGCTTAAAATAGGCTGTGGTTGAATATTCCAGCAGGACACAAATGGTTTACTGACCAAAAATCATGACCATCCAAGTCCCCTGATGTAAACCACATAGAAAACCTGTGGAGTGAACCTAAGAGGACATTCCACTAGCGTAAACCTCTAGGTTTGAAGGATCCTGAAAGATTCTGTATGGAGGAATAGTTTCAGATTCCTTGGCATGTATTTTCCAAACTCATCAGGCATAGACATGTGCAAATGGGCCAAAAACAATTCATTTGTTCAGTAATGGACCCCGGTAGTTCCGCCACTGCCAACGTACGTTACGCTGCAATGAACTTCGTCAGGGTTTTTTTGGCCGTTTTCAGCCTTTCTTCTAGGTTTGGTTAGTAACTTTTGAGCACCAACGTACCATTGCCGTATGTTATTTCATTTGTTCCTTTTCACTTTATCGCTGTGGTCATCCTTGTGTTTCTTATTTGTGCCTTCATATACATACGTATTTCCATCCTAGTTCCTGTAGTCTTGTGCCTCTGTTCATATGTACCTTCCTATATGTGTCTTGGTGCCGAGATGCTTTTTTATTATATATATATTTTATATGTATTTAAATCCTATTGTTTAATAAAGATTCACTTTGGATATACCTTTTTCCTTACGTGCTCTCCTAGCAATAGGTTTTGGTGTTTATATATGTACAGTGCACGTACCTCTACCATTATTGGTAGTTTGTTCGTTTTTGGTGATTATAGTTCCATATAGTCCATATAGTTATGTGGTATACTGTTATGTCATGTTTACTCATTGTTCAGTGCTGCAGAATATGACAACACTATATAAATTAATAAATAATAATAATTATAATCATTCAGTTAAGGAGAAGAACAAAAGTCCACTCTGCCTGAACCAAATATAGTTGGGTAACCCATCCTCTGCACCATTAATCAAAGCAGGGTATCTTGATATACAGCCGATCAAAACACTGATAATGTTCATGAATGGTCACTTCATTTGAGAACCCCATAAGTCACTACAGAGAATTAAAAAACACTCAGGGAAAAAAAACGTGATGGTTTGAAAAACAGACATTACATCATTGAAAAAAATGTCAACTATGTAAAACTTGTGGTTTGTAAAGAAACATCGTGTTAAATGGCTTCTACAGAAAAGTGGACAATTATTTGTTGATTTACAGACTTAAAACACAAATATCTTATTAAAACATATATAAGCAATAAGTGTCTCTTGAAAATGATTGATATAGAGACTCTCACTTCCATTTGGGGTTTTTAGCCACAACAGACGTTGTACAATCAAATGAACATTCCCCATGATAGCATACATCCATCCTCTCCTGAGACTATCGGATGCCAACAACAACAACAGTGCTTAATGGATAGTTACAAATGTTACTATCTTACAAGCTGTACAACTCACAGCTTGCAATAACCTCAAGTGTGAATTGATTACTTTAATCATAAATTAAACACCAAATTCCAAAATATTCTAAATAAAAAAACAACAAACAATTGCTTTAAATCCAAGAATTGCTTTGATTTGTTTACCTTATTAAAGGTTTGATTTGCTCCACAAAAGCATCAGTGCATTGACAATAGGCAAATAAATATGGTTTATTATTGTAAAGTAAACTGCTGTAGGTCAGGAAAATATGACTAGGAGTGTTTATTACTTACATGACACTATCCCTAGTAAGACAATAAGATTAATGTATTTTAAATTATAAAGATCATGTTGTAATGTGCTGATTAGTTATGAGCGTTGCTTGGGTCTTAATTATCTGAAATGATGTTGTAAATCATCCCCCTTGTTGTCTGTCATGAGTGGGTTACAAGTCTTAATAAAGATCAGTATTGATTATTTTTTAAACCTACTGACTTGTAGAGATACTGTAATACTGAAATATTTACAAGGCTATTGGCTCATTCTGCATCGCTAATTAGGAACGGTGTCTGAGAGTCTAAAGATAATCACTAACATTGTACTATTAATGTTCCCTACTGTGATGAAAAACAGCTCAGCAGTTCCCATGGTCTGCTGGTTGTATATGCTATAAATTAGGAGTGAAGGCATTGAGTGAATGATCCATGTAATATTAAACTGTCCTTTTTTATGAGTGACAATTGAAGGTGACTGAGAGGCTGGGTCACTTTTTGACTAGTAATAATTGGAAACATTTCAACATCACCATTAGATGTTAACATATATACGACTAGATCACTAGATATAATATATAGAAGTGCTGTGGAATGAATTTGGTTCCACATAATAAATTGTTTTCAGCTCACCCTGATTAGCAAATTTATTTTGAATTTTCAAAATGAATTTAAAAAAATCTGCACGCAAAACTGTGATTAATTGGAATCAATGGAAATGATCGCAAATCCAAAAAATATGTATGGTCAACATGTCCATTCTGTGAGTCTTTAAAAAATTTCAGCTGGTAGCAATCAAAACTGTCACTGACTGGTAAGTGTCCCTTTAAAAGCAAAAAATAAAGTGAATGTTTCAAAATACAGCATTTTTGCTGAGATTTTTTAAGCAAAGTTATAATGACATGGACAAAAAATAAATTTATGAAATAGACAGCTGCAAGCAATAAATAGACAGCTATTGTTCTGTTGTAAACAAACAATTTGAAAATCAACTTCTTTTTTTTCTTTTTGTTTCCATTAAAAATCAAAACATTTTGTTTCTGTGAAAAAGTTACTTTCATAGTGTAATTATTTTATTTCTAGGCAATAGGGGCAACCATACAGTTTTTTTTAAAGTAAATATACGAATGTAATCCTTTAAAATGATTTTTGGTTCTCTCACTTCAGAGATCAGAGATTTAAGATTGATCTCTAAAAATGTAGCTAATAATTAGAACTGGGTCAAAAGTTAAACTTTTCTTTTTTCAGAATTTCAGAAAGTCTGACTTCTTGCAAGAGGTATGTGAGAAACCAGTGCACCCAATACACAAACAATAATCTTTGAGGACCGTTTAGTGCTTCTTTGGGCAACTAGTAACATACATTGTATCAAGAAGGTCACAGGCAACAACTATTTTCTACTCTATTCTGCTCCTCAATGCTCCCTGTCACTTTAAAACTTAATAAAAAGATTTCTTGAGATACGTGAGTTGCTTAGAAACAAAGCCTTCCAATTCTTACAAAGCTTTACTCTGTGGAAGGTAGGGTAGGGAAATTGAATAAATGCAAAAGCCAGCTCACCTGGAAGCTGGAAGTTTTTTCATTCAAGGGTAGGGAAACACTTAGAAAGCGTAAGAAGAAAAGTGAACAAGAATGAGAGTGTGAGAGAATGAGTGAGAGTAAAAAGGCCCATGAATTTCAGATATAGCCGAAGCAAAAAGCCAGTGGGGGCCTCATTTTCCTGGCTTTCAACGAATCGCTAAATTTGCCAAAATTCTGTAAAGTTGAATCCAAATGCACAAGTCTAACAAACTTCACTACCCTCAAACCCCTTAAGCCAGTGGAATTAATTAATGTATAATAAAGGGTGAAATGTAAAGTATAGATGTGACCTTATTAAACATATAAACATATGTATGAAGCCTATTAATCACGGGATGTTGGATGAAAAAGCCCAGGTCCAAAATCACTGTCCCCATTTTCTCCCCTGATGTCTCACTTTTATATGAGCTCATAATATTTGGTCTAAATGAGACTATTATTGTCTCCTTTAGCCCCGAACATTATTATGTATATAGAAAGAAGATGTGTACATTATTAAACAGTAGAACATTTTTGGAATATTTTTTGTTAGAAATACCATATAAAAAGCCATCAATGGGTTCAATAGGTTGAAGAGGAACCTAAATAGTTTTCATACAGCCCCGTCCCTAGCCACACTTATAACCACACCCTCTATGAAAAAAGTTGGGTGGTAGGAATAGTGGACCTATTTTTGGCCCATGTCTGGCCTTGATTTATAAATATATTTGAACCAGTGATTGATTGATTGATTGGTCTACTTTATATCAACTATCTACCTGTAATTAAAATAGGCCCAGGTCCAGTAGTCCTCTGCTCCCTATGTAGAGGCATGCGTCAGATGATGTGCCATGTGCAGGAACTCTTGCTGTTGTTTATAAAGTACTCATCACAGCATTTAAGAATGTTTAATTTATTTGATTTTTATTGATAAAACATAACTGGTTTATTACAAGGGAATTCCCATGGAAGCTATTTTTCTATGAACGTTGACGTACACATCTGGCACTGCATGATCTGAGTCCCTGGCGGCATAGTGTGTTACTGATGGTAGTCTTTGTTACTTTGGTCCCAGCTCTCTGCAGGTCATTCACTAGGTCCCCCCGTGTGGTTCTGGGATTTTTGCTCACTGTTCTCATTTTGACACCACGGGGTGAGATCTTGCGTGGAGCCCCAGATTGAGGGAGATTATCAGTGGTCCTGTATGTCTTCCATTTTTGAATAATTGCTCCCACAGTTGATTGCCTATTGCAGATTCAGTCTTCTCAGCCTGGTGCGGGTCTACAATTTTGTTCCTGGTGTCCTTCGACAGCTCTTTGGTTTTGGCCATAGTAGGGTTTGGAGTGTGACTGTTTGAGGTTGTGGACAGGTATCTTTTATACTGATAACACGTTCAAACAGGTGCCATTAATACAGGTAACGAGTGGAGGACAGAGGAGACTCTTAAAAAAGATCTTACAGGTCTGTGAGAGCCAGATATCTTGCTTGTTTGTAGGTGACCCAATATTTTTTTTACTGAGGAATTTACCAATGAATTCATTAGAAATCCTACAATGTGATTTCCTGTATTCTTCCCCCCATTCTGTCTCTCATAGTTGAAGTGTACCTATGGTGAAAATTACAGGCCTCTCTCATCTTGTTAAGTGGGAGAACTTGCACTTTGGTGGCTGACTAAATACTTTTTTGCCCCACTGTATCCATAACCACACTCCATCCCCATAGTGTCTACAAAAATAAAAAGGTGGGAGTTATCTTTCAAACAGAAATGAATTTTGACTGTATTTACACATTCTAATTTTAATTAAGCCATAAAAAGATTTTTAAAAATGTGCCATGCCTGTTCTTCAGATGAGGCATATTGCAAAAGCTTAAATTTATAATATGCATTTTCCTGTAGAGGGTCTGGATTAAGTACACATGTCTAAAAGTAAACATGACAAAAATATTTTTCCTACTTCTATGACTTTACACTTGGATGTTATATACAGGTAATCCTTACCTACACAACAGTCTCGGTTTCTGTGGGACAGCTACATTTTTTTGTGCATGCTTTTGAAAGCAGTGGGGATCATGGGTCATAATGATTTATCACAGACTATATAAATTTCTGTCACTTCTACTATAATTTCCTGCCACTTCTACTAGAAAGTTATTCCATAAATCTATATTCTTCAGGTAAAATAGATTTTGAGTGCTGCCCCAACAAAATGTGATCTCCAGTAACAGAAATGTGATACATATATTGACTAAATAGTGTAGTAATAGTGTAGTGTTTTAGACTCTGAGCACTCTTAATGTATAGAATGACTGTCTTTTCTGGTAATGGAGGGGGGTATAGATAATCACTTTTGTTTAATTTGTGACTACTGCCACTGTAAGAGCTAAGGATGAAACAATAATGATTTAAGAAACAGTAATCAATCAGTACAAAATAAACTGAAAGAGTGTAGGCCTTGGATTAATTCAGGAGACATGCTTTTGTTGTGTTATTTTAATTTTTGTTATCTATATCATTTTTGTTATTATCTGATTTTTTTAAAATTTTGGTTTCTCTTAATGTCTCAACAAAATGAACTGCTGATAGATTTTCAATTTTTTACTTAAAGAAATCTTTGGATTCTCACTATTTTGATTTCTTTAGCAATCAGGTTATAGCATTCACAGCACTATAAAAATGGCTAAACTTATCTTCACCCTAGCTTTCCAATTGAAAAACTAAGATTGTAGGAAAATCCATGCATCAGCAGCTCAAAGATCGAAGCAAAGCTTATCACAAACTTCCTTCAGCTGTCCAAATGGACACCAAGAACTCAGTAGGCAAAATCTGTTATCTTAATTGATATAAATTACAAACAATGTTTATACAGGCAAAATATTAAAATATTGCAGATCAAGAAGGAACTGTATACTTTATAGCTTTTAGCATAACTGAATTTGTTTATTTTAAGTACCCATAGCTAGTACTTGTTTTTTCATCGTAACTCTTTAGGGATTTTAAATTAAAATGGATTCTTTTACTCCGTGGAGCTAACATATGTGGCTGACAAGGTGACTGAACTAGCAAGTCAATTTGATCCATGTCCTATCTTATCCTCTACTTTGCCCATACAATTAAATTAATTCTAGTAAATAAATGTAGTACTTCAAAACAGGCTATTTTTGTATTGTATACTGAAGATAGCGGCCCCATATCCCACGGCTTCTAATTATTAATAATGCGTAAATATTACAACTGTGCTGATTTTTGTGTTGTGTCTTTTCTTTGACTCAAGTCATCAGAACCAATGAGAATAGTTATTTCCTTCAAAAATCTCCATTTTACAACTTTTTGTCTTTTTAGTTTACATACCTGTTTACATAGCCAAAGTCAACAGAATAGAATATATTTAAGTTGTTAATAGGACCCATCTCCTGGGTAATTTGTCAACTGTTTTCATAATACACCTTGCAGAGAACTAACCAAAACCCATCCACCAAAATACTGGTGCATAAAAACTGATGAGCAGTTCAGCACAGTAAAGATCTAGACACTGCGTACATACGTGTCCTTGTAATATAGTCATAATGACCCATATGTAAAATTGCATTTTGTTGTTAAAATTGTTTTTGTAAAATTTGTATACTATTAAAACATTTGTACTATTTATTAATAATATATAACCATTTATGAATTACTCTTAATATATCGTCTGCCATCAACCAATGAAGTACAGGTGTACATTGGTTGATGGCAGAGGAGGCCCCTGCAGGCGACCAATAGGGTCACTCGTAAAGACTTTCCCAGCAACTTGGCCCGAAGAGACCACTGGTCTCCCTGCTACAACAGTTAAAAGTCTGTACGAACGACCACTAAAGTCACTTGTACAGACCTTTAACTGTTATAGCAGGGAGACCAGTGGTCTCTGCCGGTCGAGTTAACCCCTGACGGTGAACCTATGGATTTCCGGTCCTATTATTTCTGCAGCATCGCAGGGGTTAACAGGAGCAGAAATCCGTAGGTTCCCCGTCAGGAGTTAAAAAGGCTGTGCAAGTGAGCCTATTGGTTGCCTGCATGCTCTTCCTCTGGCATCAACCAATTGGTTGATGCCAGGGGAGGACCCTGCAGGCGACCAATAGAGTCGTTTGCACGGCGCCTTAACCCCTGATGCCGAACCTGCTATGCTGCGGAGATAAGATAGGCTAGATGGGGAAGGGACCAGGGAGCGAAGGGAGTAGACGAAGACAAAGACTAACATGAAGATTCTTAGTGTTGTGTGTCTTCGTCTTTGTGTACGTTTTACCGCCACTATATTCTATTATACGTTTCTTCAGAACGAATGCGAAAACGTTCGTGTTCGTTTTCATGTTCGCCCGAAGACGAATGCACAAGTCTAGTTGGTACTAATTTAGTACCCTGCCCTGGGTCCTGTCGAATCCTAATTTGTGTATAGGTATACATAAATATGTGAATCGTTGCACTTTCTTGAGGAGTTACTTGCTCCACTATCATTATATTGCTTAACTGCTGAGATCAAATTGACAAAGATAACAAACAGGAGGAAGAAGAAAACATAACATGTGTTGATGTTATATACATTAAAAAAACCAGAACATATGGAGAGAGAAATGTAACTGTCTTTTTATTTCATTTGCAAGTATATATATTAAATGTCTTACTCTGCAGGTTGCATTTAAATAATGTTGTCAGTAAGGACAAATAACACTGTGAATGCTACATTATCAAAGGAGCCTTTTCTCACTTCTTTCCATCTGAACACTTATCTTTGATCAGTGACTGAATCATAAATCCTGTTTGGGCAAGGGAGCCTTCTTAGCTGATTTTATCTTTAGAATAGAGAATCAGATTACTGTTCTTTTTCCTTAGAAATACTTTATTTGTTAAATGATTAAAAAGTTTGAGGAAATTATTTTGGTAATGGAAAATAAACTACTCAGAAACACTCTTAATGGCAAAATATGTTTTGCAAAAGTGTTTGTAACCAAATAATGTCAAAAGAGCTGCAATATGTAATATGTGTAAAATATATATAAAAAAAAGTACATATATAAATATATTGAATATATGTATTGTAAGAAAAATAATAAACATAACAACTTTAACACTTTCCCTCCCCTCCCTCTCCCAGTTGGGGTACCCCAAGGCTCTGTTCTCTCTTTACACTTCTTCGCTTGGCAAACTGATCTCATCCTTTGGCTTTCAATACCACCTGTATGCTGATGACACCCAGATCTATCTATCCTCCCCTGATCTCTCTTCCTCTGTCTTAGATCATGTAACTAACTGCCTTGCATCTGTCTCTACCTGGATGTCTGCACGTTTCCTGAAACTCAATCTCTCCAAAACTGATCTTCTCATCTTCCCACCCTCCAATGCTATGATTCCCCCATCCACCATGAAAGCTGCTGCCAGACTTATCTTCCTCTCCCATTGCTTCACTAACCTCAGTCTCTTCACTGGCTGCCTGTGCACTTCAGGATTCATTTTAAAATCCTCACTCTTACTTTCAATGCCCTTCACAGTGGTTCCCCTCCCTACATCTCCTCACTCATCTCTAAATACACTTCTAAACTGTCTATCCTCTCCTCTGATTTCAAGCTCTCATACCTGCTGAGGAGATTTCTCCAAAGCTGCCCCTATCCTCTGGAATGCCCTCCCCCGGTCTATCCGTCTCTCCCCCTGCCTTTGGTCCTTCAAAAAATCCCTCAAGACCCACTTCATTAAAGACACTGTAACTCACCCAAATATTTAATATTGAACTGTGGATGTAGATATTTCTTTAATACTGAGTCAGTGGATACATGCCACCATAATTAACCATTAATTAATGTATTACATGTTTATAAAAATAGACAAATGCTGTTATGCCTACCGTGCCTGCTGGGGTCCTGTGTCGTCCGGTCACTAGAGGGCGATCCCTTCAAGGTGCCCCTCGCGCATCCTCTCCGTGTATCGTCGTGCACTCGACACATACACGGAAGGGGCGTGCGCACTGACAGGGCACGCACACCAAACAGTGACGGCTCTGTTCGAGCCACCGCGGCGTGTCAGCAGTGATCGGGGAGTAATGAACGAACCGCAGTCGAACATTACCACTTCTGTCTGTGTGGTGCATCCGCGTCGCTTGCGTAAGTAACACAGGCAGAGCCTGTTTGTTTACGGTGCTTTTGCCATCGTGACGACGCTATCCACGTGCGTCGGTCGCGATGACGTCATCTTGCCCCCATTGGTCCATTCCATGTTCTCCCGCCTTTAGTTCCTATTTAAACTTCCTTACCCAGTTCACCAGTGCCCGTTCAAGGAGTCACTATTGCGGTACTCTGGGTTATTGTTTCGTGCATTGTTCCTGTCTCTCTTTTTGCCTGATATTCTTGTACCAGACCTTGGCTTTGTTTCATGACTGATCCTGCTCTGCCTGCCCCAACCTGGGCTTCCTGCATAGTGGGTCCATCACCAAGTACTGCACTCACATTCATATCCCAAAAGTAATTCTACATAAACTCTTGAGTTTGATTGTATTAGCGGGCTGGTCCTATTGTGTTTAAACCTACCTATACCTTAGTCTATATATTTGTTTTTTACCTTTTTCACCTTTTACCTTAAGGCCTGAATTTGAATTTTATAATGCCAATTATGACAATGAAAAAAATGACACTTTTTGTGGTCTATGTAAATAAGGCTTTGCTTCAGAAATATTGTTTAACTTGAAATTACTATGGATAATTTTGGAAATAGATATTTATACAAATCTATAGTGTGAGTGAATAATATAACGTTAGAAGGAAACATTTTAGAGCTTATTCTCCTGAGCTTCAAAGACATGTACCAATATTATTTACGCTTAAATGAAGTAGGTTCCTCCAGATGGGGGAAAAAGTCAAAGTACTTCATGTCAACACTTCCTGAACATTGATTCACACTTGCCTCATACATTAATTATATTAAAAAGACTGTAGTGTCCCTCTTCACTTGACCTAGTCATCAAATGTATTATATTGGCTAAACTTACATACACAATACTTCTAATTCTCTTATAGTGAATGAGACACATTGTCAATATTTATCCTAAGAATTTCCTGAGTACTATATCCTGCCCTTTAATTTAACATTATTGAAATTGTGTCAAGCCTAAGGGCGTGAATTTTCTCTAAGCCATAACCAGTATAACCAGTTACTGACATATTCTCAATTAGAATGTATTTCTGCTTTGTATGACTATTTCTGATCATGCCACTCACATACTATACTATATATCATTATATCCTCGAATATGTAAATAAAGGTAATCTTAGGTTGTCTAAAGAAAGTTTAGAATTAAATTAATACAAAAAGTGAACTTCTTTCATTCTCTAAGATCCCTTCCTTAAACCCTTATTCTTTAGTATTAGGATTGTTTGAAATTCTTCCACCACCCATTTGCCCTGAGGGAAAGAGAAATGTTTTAAATGACAAGCAGTAAAAATGTTTTATTCTGTACTTACAATGGTCAGTCACCTTTTGTTGTCTCCATAAATAGATGCAGAATTGTTTATACATTTTTAACCATACTATATTTTTTTAAAGACATAATGGAGATAGTACTTTAGATGACATGCACAGCATGTCTATGCCTTGAGTGGCTTAGTTTGCTGGTCTACTAGGGCATTTTGATTTTCAGCAAATTAACCAGTATAATAAATGAAAGCAATGAATCAGCAATAATGCTCTGATCACAATGGTACTGGTCCAAAGAATACATGTTAGATTAATGTATACACAGAAAAATGACACATAGAGTGCTCGCCTATAAAGCTTCTCTGATGTCATCAGTTTAAAATTGTTCATTATTAATGTTTTATTCTTCTTTTTGTTTGTTTACCATTGTTTCTTATTTGATAATAAATGATTAAAAAAGCTAGTTAGGAACTATTAACAAATGAGGTAGTGTATGTTACAGTACCTAATTTTTGTAATAATTATGGTTTATAGCTCTCAAAGTATGTGAAACATGTTGGCTATACTGATAATCTTGGAAATTGCTCTTGTAGACCATTTTCCTGAACCAAAGTCTGTAGGCTGATTGTGATATGGTAAATATTGCAATTTCATGAACACCAATATGTATCTCATATTTGGCTGGGCCCTTTCATGTATCTTCTCTGTACCTTCTTTTATGTATCATGGTGGCTATTCAAGTAAAGGGCAACTGACAAAAAAAACATATAAAGACTTATTGTGTATTTGTTATTAACCTCTTTCAAATTTTACATTTAGTTTACATACTCGCCATACTTTTTTGACTAACTAAATAATTGACAAAATTAAGCTAAGTAAGTTAAGATCTATAATGGGGTTGTTGCACCAAAAGTCATGTTTGTTAGCATAACCTAAGAGCACTCACATGCTTTAACAAAAGCAAATTAATATTTCTTTTTCATGAAGTTGCTCCTGAGTTGATATGAGTATTAAAGGTTTCTGGCTGCGATCGAGTTCCATTTTCTGCTACCATTTTGTATAGTATACACTGGCTAGTGATCATCTTTAAAGTTATCAGTTCAAAGATTTTTGTTTTGTATCACAGTTTTAGTGACAATTTGCTGGCATTTAGAACAGTTTAGATAAACTATTTATACAGATTGAAAATAATTATTTGACAATGCTGGAAAAACATTGAATGGTAAGTAAAAGTTGTTTTCATTTTTTACCATTTGGTGCCATAGTGGTTGGTCATTATCCCCTATACCTTGCCTTTTTAGTGATAGTGAGTAGGTAATATTCATTTATTTAACTTTACCACATTTTAATCTCCTAAATTACTTAGACTCTGCACCCAATTCCCCATCCCAATGTATATAGGATACAGGGGACCTAAAAAAGCCAGACTTTTTTGGATTTTTGTGGATTTTATTTATTTCAATATTTAAAGGGAGAGAGAGTGATACTTGAGTATCACTTCACCTCCTTTTGAATAGACAATGTAAAAGTAAAAGTTGGAAAACTTTTAGAGATTTACTTTTAGAGAGTTGTTTCAAGCTTCATACATGTGTTCCAGTCAAGTTATTTGAGTAAAAAAAAGGTAGTAATAAATATGTATGACAATCATTTTGTACAATTTCAAACCTTCAAAACTGAACTAACTCAACCTTTTGTGAATTAAGCCAATTGTTATGTTTTGGTTTGGTTTTTTTTTAGCTGTAAAACATTCTATTTTGACATATTTAATATATGTAAAAATGATTGCTAAATATGCAAATATGTTATATTAAATGTTTTTTTTTTTACTAATGAATTAAGGCCTGTTGAATACTTCTCTTTTGAAATAATAAAAATACCGGTAATATGCTTGCTGCTACCTCATAGAGATTTTTTTTCAATAAAATACTGTATAATACATCATTATGGTATCTGTAGATATTATGACAAATATACAATCCTCCTCTGCAAACACCTGGAAGTAAGATTGTTTCTCTTGCATTGGGAAGAACGTGCACATGTGGTAATAATAACAGTAATAATTAAAGATGACAATTTTTATTTTCCCATGATAGCTGCCAGAGGGCAGGAAGGATACAAGGGTTTGCATTAAAATATGTACAAATCTTACAGGGGCCATTTGTCAAGCTTTCTCATGTATAAAACACACCCTTAACAGTCAGTGAGAAGGTTTGACATAACCATCTGCAGCTGTGCTTTTACTGTTACCTAGTCGGTTTCAGATAATCAGGACATTTCTTTGGACTGGAGATCAACAAGGCACATGGTCCTTTACTATGATGTGATGTAGTTTAAAAGCCCCTAGGGAAGCCGACATTCTTGGTGCAGGCATTTCCTCAAATGAACAATTTCATTGCAATGAATCTCTGCTGAATGTCATAAAAGCTCCAGTTAATATGACATGACCCTTGAACTAAACCCTAATGTCATGGTATCTGTTTTTGTCAGTAGGTGTGAAATGTGAAATATGAGTATTTTATATTTTTTTAATTGAAAGCATCTGCTTTATGGTTAGGGTCGCAGTGTGGTAGTCCTCAAAAGCTGGTGGACCAGGGGTACAAAAGAATGTCATATACTCGGTAATGTGTATTTTGTACTGTCGGCTATATGGTTTGCATGTACAAGTTATGGATAGTAGATTAATAGGGACAGAACGTTGATCCAGGGATTTATTCTGATTGCCATATTTGGAGTCGGGAAGGAATTTTCCCCCTAGTATGGGGCAATTGGCATCTGCTTCATAAGGGTTTTTTGCCTTCCTCTGGATCAACACAGTAGGGACACAATATGTATACAGGTTGAACTTGATGGACTTTGGTCTTTTTTCAACCTTATGAACTATGTTACTATGTTACTAATCCACATATAGTATAATACAAGCACAAAATATTTCGTTTTTCTTAGTTCTAAATTTATTTTGGCATATACGAAGAATAAATGGGGGGGTGTTTTCTTTTTAATTTATGCTTAACAATATAACAAAAGTGATGGGATGCATAGTCCATCTTAAACTAGGTATCTGGGAACAGCTTGAAGGAGCACTATAGCCATAATATGCACCCTTATGAATATGATAGCTGCATGGTCCCTTTAAATGTTTATATGGTCCATTTTAAAAATGCATGGGAGGATTGCAGAATACCCCCAAACGCAGTTGCTCAATTCCCTATCCCCAAGCTAAATGTCCTGCAGGAGATGTGTTCAGCTAAACACATCTCCGTGCACGTGGTATAACCACCTCCAGTCGACTCCAGTGCTGGCTTGGATGAACTCAGAGTGCAGGGGCTGTTAAGACCCAAGTGCGGATGTTTCCTGCCACTGATTTACAGCTTTTTACATTTTTAGTCAGATCATTGAGGAACGGGGTTGCTGCAGAGGACTACTGCTTTATTTCCTCTTTTGGGAACGAACATGTAAGCTATTCATTAGGTTATAAAATTGTCCCAACCTCCCAGGGGTAAATATGCACCCTGACACCCAGCATTCCTGATTAAAAAATATTAATGGGCAACTAGCAGTCAATTTTATTTAATATATATATATATATATATCTTTTTTTTTTTTCTAAAATGTGTGCTAGAATATTTGGCACCTTGGGCAGATCCTACATATGTCACCCCGCCCCCTCTGCGCATTCAAATGTAAAAAACTGTCACTCTCATTTACACTCACTTCTTTCCTGCATCTACACTTATTCTCTTGCCTCTTCTTCTTCTCTCCTTATCTGCTTCTCCCCATGTCTTCTTTCTTTGTCCCCTTCTCCGTGAACCAGGCCTCCCAGAGCACTTCCACAAAAATGCAAAGCCTCTCTTCCCCGGAGTGATGCCACAGGGAAAGCCTCTCCATTGTTTCCCACCTTAAGTACCGCACTCCTCAGTTGCTTTTACCTTAATGAAGCCACTACCGATCATCTTTAGGACATATGCTGATGTAACTGGTAAGTTCCTATAAACATGTAGGTTATTTGTGTGCAAGCTTTTCCTACCATCTAGGAGACTATCTGAAAAAGATCCATGGCTTTGGCAATTCATTGTGGAAAGATAATTAAAACTACTGGAAAGCAATGTTCAGCGTATTGTACATAATGTACAAAGCAAACATAAAAAGATGTAATGGCCAAACATCTATTGCAATTGACTAGTAAACCAGGTGTCAAGTAGCTTAAGAACATCCAACCTGAATCACAAGCATCACAATATGTTTTTTTTTGTTCTTTTTGCTAGGTGGATTCTATGTGAGATGAAAACACTGACTGACGTTATATATATGGAAGTAAAGGCCACCAGCAGAATAAAAGAAAATGACTCTGATGTTCAGAAATTAGTGTGCCATTTTTCCTCCTGTTTTGTAGCCTGCCCATGTTGTAATTCTGTTATTTGTTGACAGCCACATAAGAATCATCTCAGCAGGTGAACTTTGAATGGGGTAAAGAAAGCTTTTCAGCTTACACACATATTCCTTGTTTTTTTTTACCCTTGTTCATGGAAACAAGTCATTAAAATATGAAGTGAAAAAGCAATATGAAGTAGGTCCACAAGTGACATTTAAGAAATGCTGCTTTGTTCTGACTTAGGTACAACAAGTTGAGCTCAGATCTTTTAACTAATATTATATTCCATTGGTAGCAAAGGTCCCTAAGTTGAAATGTCACAGAGCACATTTCTCCTAGTTCAGCTTACAGATTTGCACAATTCCATTATGTAATACTGGATATGTCATGCATAAACTTGTTCACACACATGCAGTATGGGATTGTAAAGTGTTTGCTTCTAACAATGTTCACTTAAGTTTATCATTGTTTTCTGCTGGGAAAAGGTTTGTTTTACACGTTTTCACTGCTTTATACAGCAACCATTTTTTCTCTGTGATTCATTGTCTTTTTTTCTATATCCAAAAAAGTGCACTGTAGCTGACTGTAATGAGAAATAAGATATAGATGGATAGACAGATAGATCCAATGGTTTTACATATCAGGACATCATCTGTTGCAGGTTTAAAAATTAGGACTAGAATTTACACTGTGTGGTGACTTATTGAACAAAAATAAAGCCACGTGTAAAAAACTAAGTACTCCCTTACTGCTTCCATAGGAATTAAGATGCTAAGTAGCAGACAGGTGCTGCTCTTGATTAACAAGATCAGCAAGTGTGACCACCTCTATGAAAGCCGAAGTTTTAGCAGTTTGCTCGTCTGTGGCATTCAGATGTGTGTTAACACAATGCCAAGGAGGAAATACATCAGCAATGAGCAGCAATAGGGAAGCAACTGTTGCTGCTCATTACTCTGGAAAGGGTTATAAGGCCATTTCCAAACAATATTAAGTCCATCATTCTACAGTGACAAAGTCTCCCGACCGTAGTGGAACATGCACGGCCGTCCGAAGCAGAATATCCACCCCACCCAAAGCAGAATATCCCCGCCAGCTCAATAATTTTCAGGGGTGGAGCAACTAATGATGGCTATTGAGCAGTGCCGCCCTGGAAAAAACGTCATGGAGCAGTTCCCCTGCTCCAGTAAAAAGCTGAAGACAAAAGTGTCAAAGACAAGCTGTTTGGGCACAAAGTTGGGACTGGGAAGCTCTTTGGGGACAAATATGGCACTGTCAAGCGGTTTGTGGACAAAAATGGAACTGACAAGCTATTTGAGAAAAAAGAATGGCACTGGCAAGCTGTCCAGCGACAAAGATACCACTAACAAGTGTTGTTTTTTGTGTAAATATGGCACTGATAAGCTGTTTGGAGGCAAAGATGGCATTTACAGATTAATGCCACCTATGCATAATTCTATGCACAAGCTGGACTCAGTTTCAACTATGTATGTTTACATACACTGTCTAAATGTGCAAGAATTGAGGGGGAACTTAATTTCATGTGACTGTCTCTTTTTGGCACAAGGCAAATAATAAATTAGAAAATAGGATGCAGGGATGGTATGCGCACAATGTGTTTTAGTTCTCTAATTGGGTTTAAGTTGCACATTTACACTCAGCAAAACATCCTAATTTCAACCACATGATAAAATATTGTTTACTGGCGACTACAATGGATTGGGTAATGTCTGAGACAGAATGATTCCAGTTGAGCAAGGGTGGTGGCAGGGGCAAAACTAGAAACCACAGTGCCCTGGTGAAAAAAACAACCCCTGGGCCCCCAAGCTTCACAACTTGTCTGTGCCTTCTTTGCCTCTTGTCCCCCTTTACAACATACACTCTGACACACATATGTTAACACACTTACACAAATTATACTTACTTACTCATACTCACTAACATACATGTACACATTAATTCTAACACACACCCCATTTCACCCACTTACACATACATGCTCATACACAAACACCTACACAACCGGTACGATGAGTGTCACAGGAGCATCTGTGGCAAGGTTGTAGGTGGTCTGCTAGGTAGGCACTTTCCCTATTGGTCACTACAGCCGCACCCCCGGATATCCATAGATGGTATAGAGGGTAACTCCCCTTTTGATTGGTCCCAAAGTTAAAGGGACATGGGCCACCCCTGACCACACCCCCTGCACTGTGATTGGTTGCTCCTTGTTCTAGCCCTCTCCTTATTGGTGCCAGTTAAAGTGTTTAAGCTAATGTATTTATGTATTGTTCACCATGTTCTTATCAAGATGGTCTCATGTATAAAGGTCGTGTATGGTGTACAATAAAGCAGAGTCTTACTTGTTCAAGCCTAAGACCGTGTCTGTGATTTGGGGACAAGGGACACTTCATCATGGAGTTACTGGAACTGGTTACTGGAAGTCTGGAGTATACCGAGGGGACCATAGGAGATCCCTGGAACTATTGACGGCAGAGACCATCAGTCTCTACAGGGTCCGTCACAATGAGTACTAGGAGACAGGAACAAGAGGTTGCAGGGGTAGCACTTGGCCCCTAGAGGCATGGGCCTTGTCACAGCTGTGACCATTGTGACCCCTGATGACAACATATTGCTGTTTTGCAGTTAATAGCAGTTATATCACAAAGGTGAACTGCATATATGCAATCATGTTACAAGAAGTATCACTGTTATGCCTGATCACATCACCTAAAGATCATTTCTTCTGCTTATTTTCTCTCTGAAAGTCATAGTGGATAAGCAACATCTCTATAAGGGGAAAAATACCTTTTACCTGTTAGTTATTCTGCTTTTGTGTGGATGTATTTTTTTTCTTCTCACCCTTTTCTCCACATATTATTTTACTAGTATCAATGGTTAGTTTTTAAAATCAAAGTGAAACTACACTATATGGACAAAAGTATTTGGACACCTGACCATTACACCAACAGGGACATTTGTGACATTGCATTCTAAATACATGCACATTAATTACTTGGTTCCCCCTTTGCAGCCATAACAACTTCCACTCTTCTGGAGTCTTAGAGTGTTTCTGTAGGATTTTTTGTGCATTCATCCAGTAGAGCTTTTGTAAGGTCAGGCACTGATGTTGGACGGGAAGGCCTGTCAAGTTGTTCCACACCATACTCATCTGGGAATGAATATGCACTGGGGCACACTCATGCTGGAATGGAAAAAGGCTTCCCCAAACTCTTCCTGCAAAATTGGAAACGTAGCATTGTCTAAAATGTCTTGGTATGCTGAAGCATTAAGAATTTCTTTCACTGGGCATAGCCCAAACCCTGATGTCCCAACACTTTTGTCAATATAATGTATTTTCCAATCAAGTGAAAGTGTTTTAAACAGCTCTTACCCAGAATTGCAGTATTGTATTGAAAAGTCTTGAAAGATGGCATTTTCATAGCAACATATTCAAATAATCTCGGGTCAGAATTTTTATTTGAATCCAAAAAGTCTAATCAAAATTTAATATGACAATATCATCATATGGGAATCTGAATGTGCTTGGATTGATATAATCCTTTTAATTGTTAAAATATTATACAATCAATAGTAAAGCCTTCCATATGTGCTTCATTCAGCACTTTATAATTGTGTATATTTTTATTTCATTTTGGCTCAACTAATTCAAGTGGAGGAACAATGGATTTTCAAATAACTTTAGATTGAAATTATGCCATAAATACAATGTTATCATAAATAATTATTGTATTGTTTTAATTGTTTTAGTTCCATGAGAAAATCACAATGCATTTATGTTTTTCGTTTGTGAATGCTTCATTGACATTTTCTGTATTAAATGAGGAAACAATTTTAATATGCTGTTGTTCATTGTGGAATGTTCTTTTTTTAATTAAGAAAGGGAGAATATTTTAGGCTTATGTTCTAGCTCGGGTGTGTTACATTAAGGATGCATATGTTTTTCCCATTACCTCTGTTATTTTTGAAAGTTATTTGGTTTGACTGTTTTACTAATGCACGAATAGAAACTTGATATTGTGCTTTCACAAAAAGGCCACCGTAAAAAAAAATAAAAAATTGGCGTTTTGTTGGAATGTATGTTGTTATTATAAAAACAAGAACCATGGCAACAGGAATACAACTGATATATCCACAGGGTGTTTGCAGAGAAAGAAAGACTGCAAAGATTTTAAACCTATTATCCACCAAAGTAATCGCTTGTTAATTTGTGAAATGTTTTCTTCCTTTTGTTCAGTATGTGAAATGCTTAAAGGAATGATCTTTTTCTAAGATAGTTTAGAAATGTTGCTCTTCACATAACACTGGGCATTTATCCAAATGTTTTGTTTGTTTTAAATGTATTACACTTTTATATGAACCAACCTTATTTTGTCAAATGTAACAATTCTTACATGTAGCTTCACATATGAGCTTCACTTGGATTTTGTTTCATTTACTTTCGATGATAAATTATAAAAATGTTAAACATTATATTTTATACACATTCATTTTCCAGCTGTATACCAATTAATGCAGTGACGATATTATATTAATCTACCTGAATCTCATATCAGACTTGAAGCAGCACTTTCTCAAATTCTTATCTGGCTGGCGTTTTAAACACAGCACCAACCTGAAAATCACCAGTGGGAATTTTACTATTATATAATCATATACAAAAGCTTTTGGAAGTCACTTGATATCCTGTAGCCTAAGACAAGGAAGTGTAGACACCATGAAACTCTTAGTAAAAAACATTAAAGACAGAACCTTCTGGAAGAAAAAGCCAAGCACAGCCTCTTAGTATGTATGGACTGCAATGAGGAGTTATATAGGCACAAGACCCTGGAATGTCTAACCACAAAAAATCAATCTCTTAATTTCTTGAGACTTTCTACAGAGATATAGATGTACCCCAATACATGTAAAGATTATGTCCTACTTAATCAGATTATGTCCTACTCAATACTTAATGCCTGGCACGATCCTACGGATTCCTGTTCCTATTGACCCCTGAAATGTTAGAGATGGTAGGCTATAGGCAGTGGGAAGGGACCAGGGA
Organism: Spea multiplicata; assembly: GCA_009364415.1. Lineage (NCBI taxonomy): Eukaryota > Metazoa > Chordata > Amphibia > Anura > Pelobatidae > Spea > Spea multiplicata. The sequence continues at coordinate 21,318 of VKOC01028469.1, forward strand.
GATTGTAGCTTTCCACAATGAGATGTCAACAGAGTCCAGATCTAGATGTCCAGCTCTCCACTGCCATGTCTGTCAAAAGTAATAACTACCAAAAAGCCGATTGGAAAAGCAGATATGTCAATTTTACCAAAGAAACTAAATGATACTTATGGGGCTGCACCTTTGTGGAAGAAATAAAACACATGTTACACAGTTACTTATATGTATCGGATCTATGTGTGTGCATTGGGTGCAGTGACTGAATTTGACTAAACATTTGTACATATATACTTAACGATTCAATAAAAACCCAACATTCAGCATTTTGTTTCTTATTTGCTTTTGACGTTTTTTTATTTTTTATTTCTGAGTTAGAGATGTGTACTAAAAACACCTCAGCAATAGCTGGAAATGTATTTATAAGTCATCATATGGTATTTGCAAGGAAAAATATGGTAAGCATCTGGGACTCTACTATAACAGGAATAAGAGAAGAAAGTCGGGGAAGGGTTAGAAAATCGAGAAGGGGCCAGGAGAATATCAGCCACTGTCTCAAACAGTGCGTGTATGCGCGTGTGTGTGCATGTATGCGCGTGCGTGTGTCTAACCAACTGACACATGCTAGATAAACCACTATTTTAACCACTGTAGATAGACTAAAGAGGAAAGAAAATTCTTTAATAGGATGAGGGGATGGGGAAAGGGGTATTTGCTTGAGGGACCACTCATCTATCATACTCATTAAAATGCAGTGCAATTGTTTCCTTTTAAATCTTTTATTTATGTTTTTCTCCTGTGAGATCATTTTTCAAATTTAATATGAAACATCTTATAAAAAAATCAATAAGATTAAAATCTAATATGGATATAGTTTAAAACTCCACCCAGCATAAGCCCAGAGACAGCAAGCATCTTGTTTTCTGCATCATTACCAGGCACCTGCTTTGTGATGTCATCAGCTTTGTGACAAAAGGTAGGGTGTAAATTCCGACTGCGCAGGCTAGTAATTGCTCAGAGGAGGAGGCAGGAGCAAAGATGTGGGATATAGCGTCTGATGTTACACTGCTGTATCTATGCAATTTTTTTAACATTGCGATTATAATTATACTTTGTATCAAATCCTTGTCTGGATTATCAAAATCAAATAAAGGTCAGAGAGAACATGATGTTCACCTTGCCAGTCTTTCTGAGAACAACATGAGCTATGTTTTAAATATTCAGAAGACCTTACTGGAGATGGACATTGACCATAGGCGTGCACTGTCACGTGCAGAAGAGAGAATATTGGCTCTTGAAAATAAAATAAACTCCACATGTGGACCCAAAAAGTACCATTCCAGGGATGACCCCAGGAAGGACACCTTCTCTCAGGATAAAGAGATCAGAAGACTCCAGGCAGTGATTTTCGATTTGACAGAGGAGAAGGAGTTGTTAGAATGTTTCCTTGAGGAGAAGACGGAGAGATTGTCCCATCTGGAGGAGAGTATGGACATGAAAGAGAACGCCATCCAAACATTGACAGATAAACTTTTTAGAATGGAAGAGGTTTCTGATGGGCTGAAAAAGAAGGTGATCGACCTGAACATCAAGATCTCTAATTCTGCAAGGGAAAGGGACCTGTTGGCTGAAGGGAACTCAGAACTAAATTCCCTGTTAATAACAAGCAAACTGGAGAACATGAGTCTATCCAACAAACTGGAAGATTATCATGAGGCCTTTGCAACCATGGAGATTGAATACGTAAAATCAACTATCGATTTTGATGGACACCTCACGTGGGAGGCTACAGCTAAAATGCCTGCGCTAAAGATCCTCACAACAGAAATCAGACACCAGGAGAGGAATTCCCAGAGTCCAATGACCGAAGGGTGCGATGTGGCTTCCGATTGAGGAAGTTGTTGGTCTAAGGCATCAGCCCACCAGTCTGAATAAACTTAAACATCAGCTGCTGTCTTTCTAAAGAGCTGGCCTAAAAACTTTAGCTTTTTGATTAATTAACTGTATGAATTATCTGCAAATAAAGCTTTGAAATTAAGTTTGTCTTTTTGTCTTTAATAAAATGTCAAGCAAGGGGGATTTGCATACTTCATGCTAGCAATCAATTTTCAAATTTCGGAGGTCTTTTTGGTTGTTTCCGGTTTGCTTTTTGTTTGTGATATTTACTCTTTGATACACTCCCATTGGATTCTCGTGTGTCTGTGGCCAATTTAAAATGCGATTCAATGTAAAGCAAAGAATACATATTGAAGTTTTGCACTATTTTAACTGCTTAAAAAGAGGGCACAGGGTCTCATTAGAGCCCCTGGAGCTGGGGGTCAGTGGCAGAATAATAGTCACATTTAAAATTAATCACATTTCAACATGTATGTGTGCCAAAGCTAGAGCTGGGTGATAGTAAGTACCTTGCATTTCTAGGCATGAGATTAATTTATCTCTTGCCATGTAAAGTAGCCGGGGGATAGGGAATCATTTAAAATTTATAGACAGGGCTCTGAGAAATCACTCCAAGTACCGTATTTGCTCGATTATAAGACGAGGTTTTTTCCAGAGCAAATGCTCTGAAAAATACCCCTCGCCTTATAATCGAGGTCGTCTTCTAATCAGACCTCATTCTGCTGGGACCAGGCTGCTTACCGGGCTTTGGTCGCGAGCAGCGTCTGTGCTACCAGCAGCAGGAGAACAGGAAGCTAGCACAGTCCTCACAGAACTCTACCTCCCCCCTCCTTCCTCTGGGGGCGGGGCCAGAGAAGTTGCTCGCACAGCCGGGCCCCTGCAGAAGTCTGCAAGTGGGAGATCTGCAGTTCAGGTAAGGGGTGGGGGAGGGTTTTTGAGTATGTGTGATTAATGGAATGAATGAGTATTTAAATGTTTGTGAATGAGTGTGTGTGTGTGTGATAGCATGGATGTGTAAGGGGGGGGTGGTAGCATGGCATAGGGGGCTGCAATCCCACTACTATCATCCCCAGGTTCCAGCATGTACTGGCTGCCGGCTTGATAGGAGTGTGATTGCTTGTTAGCAGTTATAGGAGCAAAATATATATATATAATATATAACTGCTAACAGCAATCACACTCCTATCAAGCCAAGGCAGCCAGTACATGCTGGAACCTGGGGATGATAGTAGTGGGATTGCAGCCTCCCTATGCAATTGCTGAGAAAGATAATGCTGGTTCTGATAGAAAGGTGTCAGAACACACAGTGCATCGCAGTTTGTTGCATATGAGGCGTGGAGTGGAGGCGGGATGATGATTTAGGCAATCTTCTGCTGGGAAACCTTGGGTCCTGCCATTTATGTGGATGTTACTTTGACGTGTACCAGCTATCTAGGCATTGTTGCAGACCATGTACACCCTGTACATGGTCTGCAACATGTACCCTTAAAGAGGTAAAGTCCCCACTAAAATATCCTACTCATGATGACAGCCTAGTTCCAGATGCCAAAAAGGTGAAATCTTCTTTACATAAAATTTAACAGCACTTGGTTTACCTATCATCATATTTATTTAATATTGGATCCTTAATTTAACTTTTGTCCTGGTGCTTTAACCTAGTCTCTAGTCCTCAACCAGCCCAACTTTACATAGTTATATAGGCTGAAAAAAGACATGTGTCCATCAAGTTCAGCCTTTCCTGTATCTGTTACTTGCATGTCCTGTGGTTCTTCCTTGTCCCAGTACCTTCATCCCAGTTCCTTCTGCATGTAGACACAAGTGTTCTGCATTATAAACCTTATGCTGCATCTTATTTAATCATTAGTTGGTAGGGATTGAAACTGTATTAAATTTTACTTTTCTTGTGGATGGCACCTGTCTGAACTCTAAACTATATTCCCTGTTACCTTTTACCCCACCTTTGTGTCTTTGGATCCATTTATTCTTGAGTTTTGTCCATTATATAACCCTATTCTGAGCCTTAACAGCTTGTGGCAGCTCAAGTGCATTGCATAAACTGAATGTAAAATGCTCATTGGTCCTGATAGCTTTTTTCTCTGCATACTCTCTTGTCTCTTCTTGGTACACCTTGGTTTTTCAGATAAAATGATTATGACTTTAAGTGTTTTAGAACAAACCTGTCAAGTAATAATAAATAATACGTAAACGTGTTCTTTCCCATATCTAGCCTTATTTTGATATGGCTTACAAATATATTGTATATTAACTTGTTAGTGGAATTGAAACATAACAAAATGTAAGTGTTTTACATAATGAAACATAAACATAATTAGACTTTCTGGATGGTGGACTGTTTCAATGCGGTGTCAGTACACACAACCATATAAGGTACTTCCCCAGGGGAAATTCACATGTCATTTGAAATGTTAAAACTTATCATAAAAGCAAATTAATTTTGCATTTAAAAGGGTTTCATTTAAAGTGATAATAAAGGAAAAATAATACATATTAATATCCCCATTAAAGTTTATATGATAGTACAATTGTTGTGGATTTTTTAAACAGTCATTTTATGTTACAACTGAAAGGCTGCATGGTGCTTTTTTTCTAAAAGAAAAGAACAGAAAATAACAATAGAACAATGTCAAACACCAATCAAAAGTTTAGTTTGGGTACTCAATAAATGTTCAAAATTATTGAATTGTACAATAAAATATTATCATATAAATTAATAAATACAGTCATGTTGATGTTGAGGAGGACTGGGGATAGTCCATTGACATTGCAATTTATTTATTTATGACCTAAAACCCCCATATATCTTTGCATAACATACATAAATTCCACAAATTTTCTGGAGTTTTCTGGAGTTGAAAGAAAGTCAGGGGAAGGCTTGCAAGTGGTGCAGGGAGGCAATTCCCCCCTTTGGCTGCCTGTTTTGAGCTGTGGTTCAGGCCACTAAAGCCCTTTCTTGAGTATTTGCTAACAGCAATCAAACTCTCATCATGCCTAGGTTCCAGCACTTACACATCTAACCAGTGAATGCTGGAACCTAGGCATGATGGGACTTTGCTGTTAGCAATCACACTCCTATCATGCCAAGTCAGCCAGTACATGCTGACACCTAGCTAGCTGCCCCCCCAGCATGTACTGGCTGACTTGGCATGA